>VZSC01016783.1:93648-104611 GCA_013398225.1 Steatornis caripensis | reverse complement strand
CTCCCCCCAGCTTTGTATCATCAGCAAACTTGCTGAGGGTACGCTCTGTCCCTTCATCCAAGTCGTTGATGAATATGTTGAACAGGGCTGGACCCAGCAACGACCCCTCGGGAGCACCGCTGGTCACAGGCCTCCAACTAGACTCTGAGCTGCTGATCACAACCCTCTGAGCTCTGCCATTCAGCCAGTTCTCGATCCACCTCACTGCCCACTCAGAAGAAAAGGGAGACATGCAAATGTATATATACATACATGTAATGCATGAACAAAATAGTTCAAATACATGTCTTGCGAAGTCCTTTGCTCTCCCACCACATTTTGATTCACCTATATGTTTGTTTTCCACTATTGGCCTTCTTCCCAATTTCACTATTTCAGATCTTGGACCTCTGATTTTATTACAAGTTTCATGATTCTGTCTTTTAATTAAAATTTCTGGAATCTTGCTTTTTTGTTATAACATCTATTCTGATATAAAAAGAAGTTTCCAGGACTCAGAGCAGAGACAAATTTTTTAACTACAAAATACCATGGCGGAACAGGACTTGCACAACAACTTTTAAATCGGTCCTATTTATGAGTGATCTGACAAACTTTTAATAGCCCTTCCATATTTGTTATTAACTACATTTTAAAAAAATCTCCTTCTACCACTCCAGATCACAAACTTAAAAAAAAAATCCTTCCAAATTTTGTTTACCAAGGGACAGAAAATGAAACATGCCGCTCCTTTTCCTAAATTGTTGCAAGGGGTCTAGCAATAATTTTGGCAGAAGGCGTACAATTTCAAGTATATAGTAGAAAGGCATCAGAAAGTCCAAATACTGCAATGCTTAACCTGCAATGGAAAAATATATAGACAGAATCAAATTGAAAGGGAAACAAGACATTAGTAAGTGTGCACAAACTCTTCTTCTTTTTAGCATATATTGCTCAAGGCTCGACTTCTTCCAACATGCACATTAAGCCAGTGTGTAACTGAATACCTCGTTGCCAAAGAGTCCTTACTGGTGTAATACATCAGTCTCCTCTGCTATGTGATGGCAAAATACAAGCTACCTTGAAAGACAAGCAAGCTCTACATCCCTGTCCCTCTTGTGATTTTTTCTGTATCTTACACTTTAAAGCGTAACTTTTTAAAGAAACTACTTGTGACTACTTCTTTTGTAAATCTCCATGGACTCTCCCTCATTCTCCTGTAGTGGACTTCTTTGCAGGTGCTCCCTTCGGTTCCTATTCAAAGCAACACCTTGATTTCTTTTCAGATGCCAAGGAGTCTTTTAAGTTTCTTCTTTCTGGATCAACTACATGCAACAGAGTAAAGCGGATCAGCTCTTGTGCTATGGGACAGTGGAAACTCGATGTGATCCTCCTCAGATACAGCTTAAAATCTACATTTAACATCTAGTTTAATTTCTCTCTCAGATCCAGATATAATTTTTTTATATCTTTTGCCAACCAATCTCACTGGTAACACCAGAGGATTTTTAAAAGATATCGTTTATAATGAGAGTATAATTAAACAGCTAAAATTTAAGTGACATAAGAATCCTTCATTAAGGACTTCATTAAGTAGGAACAACATTGTTTTGTAGCCAGGCCTTCTTTAGCAACAATCCGTGTTACTCCTGCATCCCACTGCCACATCAAGAGGCAATGGTGACTCAAAGAGCTCTGGTGACAAAAAGCCACACCCTTCTGAAACAGGTAACCTTTGCAAACATGACTTTAAGTAGTAACTCAATCCTGAGGACACACTTTGCACTGATGGATTTGAATGGCTGCAGAGCCGCACAGTTTCTCTGCTGTAATTTCTATGCATTCTGACCAGTACCTGCCATGGAAGATGGTGCAGTTGGCGACAGCCTTCCTTCAGCTGCACCCTTCTGATATAGCCATGAGAAAGTCTGACACCCAACAGCCTGCCTCCAGGAAAGCAAACCATGACGGTCCTCCGAACCAAACCTCTCTTCCTTCAACAGGCTGAGCAAAAGCCTCCTCCCCTGCCATGAGCCCTGTGGGGTGACAAGAGCCATGGGAGGCACAGGCTGAGCCCCAGCTGAGAGCGGAAAGGAAGCACTGTGGGGCACGAGTGGGAAGCTTCAGCCTCGCTCCAAAAGTGCAAGAGCTTCACTTAAGTGACCTGAACTTTCCTCCATACAAAAGCCAAATGTGAGTTTGCATTTGGCAGCACTGACTTAAATTTAAACTAAAACGCCTCCCACTCAGTTAAGATCTCTGGGTCACCATCCTCTGCTAAGGACTTGTGGGTCAGGTATTTCTCCCTAAGCATAGGGCAGCCACTGAACTAAAATGTTTGTTATCCTTGACATTTAGCTCTGAGCCCCATTCATAAGTTTGGAGCTGTCTTTACCATTGCAAAAGCCGTTCCCCTGCTGCCAGCCCTCGGGGCTTGCTTCCCTAGAGCAGCGGTAAGATGCCGTAGTTAGACCTAGCATGGCCCGTTACAGCCTCCACATAGGGACTGCCCTAAATCAATCACAAAAATGTCACCAGCCAAGAGATCAAACCTCCATATTGCTTGTTACCGCACATTCCCTTTTATCTGTTAAAAAGAGGATGCTGCTGACTTCCCTTCAGTTTCGTCTCCCAGTTTCTCAGGGGTTTATAAAAGACTGTTGTGATTTTCTTTTGTTGTTGCGGCTGTTGCATTTTCCTCCATCTTCCCTACGCCAAAAACCTCCGGGAAGGCAGCCATCACACTGTTTCAGGGTTTGCTTTTTATAACCGCTCTACTTCCTTTTATATTTTCTTCTGTGTCTGTGTATCTCTGTGCATGCCACCTGTACCTTCATTAATATTTACTGTCTGTTGAGGAGGAAAGCGCTTCTCAATTTACTGGCATATTTACCTCAAGTGCTTTGCTGCACACAGTCATAAAACAGCGTCATTCTCCATTCAAACAATGCAAACTTCATCTGACACCAAACTTCCCTTGCCACCCCTCTACATCTTTCGTTACTAGCTCGGTGCACAAAACAATTTGCAATCGCACAGAGGCATAACACGACGATCCTCAAATATATTTCTTGGCGCCCTTGCCCACCTTCCTTCTCCCTTCTTCACCCTGTAGCTTGACTACCACACGCTCTGAAGAGCCGGTGAGCTCAGTGCTCCTTCCCCCCTTACTACAGCCGGCTTTGAGAGCTGCAGAGCAGTGAGCTGGGGAGCAAGGGCAGCCTCTGTGCCACCTCTCCCTCTGCGGGGAAGCGCAGTCCCTTCCCTCGAGAGGCAGCGGCAACAGGGGACAAGCAGGGAGAAGGCACATGAGTTCCAAGGCGCAACTCTTTCCCTAACACCGCCCAACGCACTGAAGCTAAACACTTCCACTAAATACAAGCACAGGCCTGCAGGCACAGTCTTGCTCTGTTTAGGTACTTCATGAAGCTCTTTTTTCCGACTGCAAACTTGGCTTCTTTGATAATTTTCTTAGCTGGTTTTATTTAAACAGATCTCTTCCCTCTTGCCACACTAATCGTATTTGACTCTTGATCTCCTCTTCTACTGACTCCTCACACAGCTGGAGCCAGGCACGCATTCATTTCACCACGCTCTGCTTGCTCGGGGAGCTTCCCACGGACACTGTCCGTCGTCCTTCTCTGCACCACTCCCAATGCACACACAAGCCGCACCCCTCTCACCAGCCTGAATCCTTCACCAGCTTCCACACCTGCCTCCACAATTTTTGATACCCGCTCTTGAATGAACCTTATCACTCACAAACCGATTCGGTATCTGCCCTCCAAGCTAGAGGCTTCTCTGAGATGTGCTCCCCTTCACAGAGGTGCCAGAGCTGTTCCAGGTAAGATGGAAATGGCTACAAACACTGCTTCCTCTCTAACAGGGGACTAAACTGCAGGAGCTCTCTTCTCAAAGCAGACTTTATCAAATTATTCCAGGTCCTGAGTCATCTGTGGATGAGTTCATCAGGGTCTGCTTCATCATCTAGAAGGGATAAAATGTGATTTCAGAAATTCCAAACAGGCTTCTAGAGATAAATTGGCAGTGTCCTTCGGCCCTTGACTGGGAGAAATATCGACTCCAGTTCACCTCCTCATCTCCTTCCTCGCCTGCCTCCCCCAAACACATGAAACTGAGCACATACACGGGCACACACACATTATCAGAGCTCATTCCATAAGATAGCTGCCTTTATTTTTTCAACAAGAGGGCTGCAGGGCCAGGTGCTGAGTGGGATAGGGTAGAGGGCTAGGAAATACTATAATCCAGGGCTTGTCCTCCCAACAAGCTGAAGCGAAGACAGAATTTGAAAGCTAGTTAAACTCCAGAATAAGAAAAAGAACGAAATCCACAGCTGAAAACAGCATCGTGAGTTACTACCTAGTTCCCAAATAATGTCAGGTACTCCTGGCTCCCCTTCTCCCTTCCGAGGATGATGAAACTTCATTCCAACATCATTTAAATTGACAAAATATATCTTAAATATAACAGTAACATGTTTCACATGTGGTGGGTTTACCCTGACAGGACAACAGGTGCCCACCAAAACCACTCTATCACTCCCCTCATCAGCTGAACAGGGGAGAGAAAATATGCCAAAAGGCTCGTGGGTCGAGAGAAGGACAGGGAGGGATCACCCACCCATTACTGTCACGGGCAAAACTGAATCGATTTGGGGAAGTTAGTTTATCACCAACGAAATCAGAGTAGGGTAATGAGAAATAAAAACTAAATCTTAAAACACCTTCTCCCCACCCCTCCCTTCACTCCCGAATTCTCTCCCTCCTCCCCCACAGGGGATGGGGAATGGGGGTTGTGGTCAGTTCACCACACACTGTCCCTGCCGCTCCTTCCTCCTCAGGCGGGGAGGGCTCCTCACATGCCGCCCCTGCTCCAGCGCGGGACCCCTCTCATGGCAGACCGTCCATCGTGACCCCTCCGACCTGAGTCCTTCCCAGGGCTGCAGTTCTTCAAGAACTGCTCCGGCATGGGCTTCCCACAGGGTCACAGCCTGCTTCGGGCATCCACCTGCTCCGGCGTGGGGTCCTCCACGGGCTGCAGGTGGAGATCTGCCCACCATGGACCTCCATAGGCTGCAGGGGCGCAGCCTGCCTCACCGTGGTCTTCACCACGGGCTGCGGGGGAATCTCTGCTCCAGCTCCTGGAGCACCTCCTCCCCCTCCTCCTCCTTCACTGCCCTCTGTGTCTGCAGGGCTGCTGCTCTCACACATTCTCACCCCTCTCCCGGGCTGCAATCGCACAGGTTTTTTTCCTCCTTCTTAAATGCGTTATCGCAGAGGCGCTACCACAGTGGCTGATGGATGGACTCGGCCTTGGCCAGCAGCGGGTCCATCTTGGAGCCGGCTGGCATGGGCTCTGTCGGACACCAGGGAAGCTTCTAATGGCTTCTCACAGAATCCACCCCTGTAGCCGCCCCGCTACCAAAACCTTGCCACGCAAACCCACTACACCATATGAACAAGCTTAGTTGAGAGTCTATTAACCTGAATTTCATCATAAAATCACACAACATATTTAGCAAGCGGTATCTGAAAGATTAAGCCAAAGATAATATTCAAATATTTTCAAAGTACGGCAAATTAAATATAGATGAAGGTTTGCAAGAATTTATATGCCTTATTGATCCTGAGATTTTATCAATATAAACATTCTAAAGACAACTGTTCCTTTAATACATATGTCTGCTGCAGAACAACATGCAGGCAACTACTAGAGAAAATTCTCTAATCACTACGAGCTTTGGGATGGCCTGCCAGTGCCCCAAGAGAAATGCGGCCACATCTTCCACCGACAAAGCAACCAGACACCTAATTTTCACCTCTCTAAACAGAGCAAATTAATTGAACTTGATGGGAGTGAGAATGTCCACGAGTTACCTTTAGTTGTTGCATGCCTCCTCTTAGTTACGTTCAGCTGGAAATGCTACTGATTATTTAGTCTAAATACTCATCCAGGAAGCAAAAATAGGACACCAGTTTAATCTGTAGTTGAGAAACACGCAAAACAGGGCAAAAATTATTGTGAGCCAGCTAACAAGGCTAACTGTGCTCACTTTTTATTATAAAACGTTAAGTCCAGTAGCTTTTTTTACCTTGTAAGTAAACACATGGGATGAGTAAACAAAGCAAATACCAGGAATGAAAATGCACTGTTTTGCAAATATAACAACCAGCTTGAGTCCCAAAAAGGTCAGTGGGGTGAAATCCCAACATTCGTTCCAAGTACGTCATTGGTTATATCACTGGGCCACATTTCATCCCATATATTCTTAAGAAAAAAAAAATTGTGTATTATCAGCTGTTAAGATATCTGTCTGAGCATATACTGCACCTACCAAGGCCAGCCCAGTTAAAATCTTTTGAACTCATTTACCTGGAAGCACTGGGCAGAGGAGAGAAACTAAACCCTCTATTAGCATATGAAAAAGCAGGAAAACAGCTTCTGCCAGAAAAATATCCAATTTGTACCTTCACTGAATTTCATGCATAAGAAATGTCTCCCTGCTTCCTCAGCACCAACTCAGATGATCTAATGATTTTAAAGTCATTGGACCAAAGCTAACTGGGGAGAAAGAAAGAGGGGGTGGGAGGGGGATACACAGGTGGATCCTTTCATTCCTTCGTTTGTATAGGAAGGGATCTAAAGCAAAACTCCAAGAAAACTAATCCATAATCTGGGAAACCCCAAGCTCAGCCAGGGTTATGAAAAGGGATGTTAATAGTTCGTGTTCTAATGACTGTGAGACACCCAGGCCCATTTTTCAAGGCGTTATTGTGCAGGTTATGGTTTCACTCCCAAAGCCTGCAGCCCAGAAAATTCCTGGGGCTGACTGGCCAGGCTGTGAGCTGGCAGGTGAGACGCTGTCCTGTCAACGACTCCCCAGGGGCAAGGTGTGACTGCCTGTCCCTGGAGCATGGACGCCAGCGAGCCCCATGCTGCGGGCTCAAGAATCACCGCTTGGGTTCAGGGGAACCTCAAGAAAAAGCCTGAAGCTGCTCATTTTAAAAGTATCAGGAAAGATCACTTTAGAATTTATTTCAGCTATTGCTAAGTGTCATTCTTTCAGGGTTCATTTTCTTAACACTGTGTGCTGTAACAGAACAGATGAATTATCCAATTTTTAATCTTGCATGGCAATACAGAGCAACAAATGATACTTGGATCCCACAGGGAAAAAAAGTCTTTATAGAGGCCACTCAGTCATATTTTTGAGACATCTAGTAACGCAGTTTTGAAAGCCCCCTGAAGCTGAAGAACACATTTTATTTACATCTAGCAAGAAGGGTTAGCATGGGGCCAGGGGACAGCAGAGTGGCATCAACAGTGACCTCCCTGCGTGGTGGCCACACACCTGTAGCCTCTGGCAAGCCATGAGAGGAGTGGGGAACACAACAGGGGATGCAGCACGGCCTGGACATGTCCTCTCTAGGCTCAGAAGGTAAATAATTATGTGCAAGGGTTTTAATTCTTTATTAAAGCAAAACCACACGCAAATAAAACAAAACCACCGGAAACACTTCCTGCGAAGCACAGATCTTTTCTTCCCTGACTGCCCACAGAGATGTTTTCCCAAATAGAATGGCACTGAAATACAGTGCTGCATTTATAATTTTCTTTCCCAGAGTCTGCCTTAAGATAAGGATAATTTGTCTCACACTGGATGAAACATCTCTATTTCCAGGTGTGTCTTTTCATCCTTCCATCCTTCTGTTTGCTGGGCAGAAGATCAGAAGTCCAGTTATAACGGTACCAAGCCATATCAAATACAGCAACATCACTGTATTACTTTCCAAAAAGGTACATGCTTGAAGCCCTTGAATCAATTTTCTATTGATTACTTACAAAAGGCAGCTGCTTTATTATAAAAGCACTTTGTAGTGTTTTCATTTTTCTCTGAATAGATATATACTTTCCTAATGGAGATTTTTAAAACCTTCTCTTCCAAAAGTCATCTTTCATCTGAAAAGGATGTCTAAAGCATATCTAAGATGCACCGAACTCCACCCCCGCTGCCAGCCTGCAGCCCCATATTTAGCTGCTGTCCTGAGTTGCATGAAGTCATGCAGAGACGCCGCAAGGAAAAACAGCAGTGCAAGTGTGGAATACCATCAGCAAAATTTTTATTTCTAAGTTAAGGGAAACCATTGAATGATGCACCAGAGGAAATATTAATCTTGGGCATTCTGTATTCTTCTCCATTCTTGGAGTAGCAGTAAAGCAAGGAGACATTTTTCCTTGGAAAGGAATGACAAGCTGAAATATTCCTTCAGGCACCGCATTCCTCATTTCTGTTTTTATCAGACAGCAGGATTTATTTGGTTTAGCTAGGACTAAACTCGCTATAGTGGCACCAGTGACAGAAATAAGAGGTAGGTAGTGGAAAAGAAATTGCAAAACCCCGTTGCATAATAAAATAATTTGACTTATGGTACGCCCCTGACACCTGCCATAGGGGTTTAGGGTGGCAGGTGCCATGACCTTCAGCAGATATATGCATCTCAAAGAAAATAAACAAGTTATAATTAAATAATCACTTATAAGAACTGCAGAAGTTCTAAGGCACCTCACTATTTCACACCCTACCAGGTATCTTCTCATGTTTAAAACAAAAACCAAAAGGAGATAGATTTAAGCAGAGATAAAGCAGTAGCACACCCCATAGCTTTCCCTCCCCCCTTCTTTTTTAAAGTACAAATGCATTCCTGAAGAAACTTCTGATAGCAGATCTCTATCTATCCAAAATACAGCGTGAGGAGAGTCAGTGGCTGGAAATGATAGCTAGATGAATTAAACCGAAAAATGAGGGACACATTTTTATCATTATAAAACAGGTAACTAGCCAGGGGAATCACTTCAAGAAACAAAATCAAACCTAGAGGTCATTAAAAAAAAATCTACGTAAACCAGAAAATAAAGCCTCAATGAAGAAATCAATGAGTGCAAATTTTTAACTGTGCAGGAAGTCAAATCAAAAGATCAAATCGCAAATTTTACCAGGTGATCTATGACGGCTTAAACAAAAAGATAAGATGATTTAAGACGTTCTTAAGGTAGGTCAGCATGGATCTGTGGGAAACACACCAGTCTTTGCTTCAGATCTAATCTGAGTTAAAATTTAGTAACTGCACATCTGAAAAATTGTGCAGCTGTCAGATTATTAGGCAGCTCCAGGAGAAGTATGAAAAAAACAGTGAAGAGAAGGAAGGATGGTTATATCCCAATTAGAATATGGACCAGCCAAAAGGGAATAAAGCAGAGAAACTGAAGAAAAATTCAAGTTACATTATGCCGCTGAAAAGAAGTAGGCTTGACTCGACTTCTGTTAAACAAACGCTTGGAGAAGGAGCATATAGAGAGGGTATGATGGTGCAACGGGAAGGAGAACCTAGTTCAGCGAACTTTCATATCTCCAAAATATTTATATATCATCAATCCTGACAAGCAACACTACAAAGATTTCAGTCAAGATTCCTCCTCCTTCTAGGCTCAGTTACAGAATGGCTGCAAATATAAATACCTTCATCAAAGACTATAAATTTTTCTCTCCATACAAACTGTGACCCAATTTTAGAGGCTGCAGTAAAGAATCCCAGTATTCCTTGCCCCCACACTTGCTGAAGCTTATCCAAAGCTACCAATAGCCTGCTCTCTTTGAACGACAAAACAGCCCTTGCCTATGCCCTTCTGATGCCACCTGAAAATAATCATCCAAACATTCTCATCAGACTTTTTCCAAACACTTCAGATCTGCCATGCAAACCCAAATGTTTCCCAAATTACTTTCTGGCTGGAAATCAGACAAACCCACTGGATTAAACTCTACTTTGTTTAAAGCAAACCAGTTGGAAGCTGAGTTACTTTGAATTTGATTATATAGCATAACTGAGCACTTAATATCAGTACACGAACACTACCCATTACACAGAAAAACATATGAGCTTCTGAATTTTTTGTCATCTCTTCTAATGTCTTCGTATATTCTAAACACAGTAATACTTCCAAGAAAAATGGTATTGACAGCACTAGTGGACCTGGATAAAAAGCGTAAGTTTGCTCTCATTATTTTGCAGAAACAGTATTTGTCAATACATTGGAAAGCTTTCGTATCGTTCCCGCATTAGCTATCCCTTCATGCTGTAAAATTACTGTTAAAATTCAGATGATAACATAATAGACCTTACGCTTCAGTCTGCACTTATTCCTCCCTGTTTTTCACTAAATTTTAACAGATCAATGTAATGTTCTATGAAAATAAACCAAACACTGTTAATCACAGAATCACAGAATGGTAGGGGTTGGAAGGGCCCTCTGGAGATCACCCAGTCCAACCCCCCCTGCTAAAGCAGGTGCCCCCAGAGCCGGTTGCACACGAACACGTCCAGGCGGGTTCTGAATATCTCCAGAGAAGGGGACTCCACAGCCTCCCTGGGCAGCCTGTGCCAGGGCTCTGCCACCCTCACAGGAAAGAAGTTCTTCCTTACGTTCAGGTGGAACTGCCTGTGCTCCAGTTTGTGCCCATTGGCCCTTGTCCTGTCGCTGGGCACCTCTGAAAAGAGCCTGGCCCCATCCTCTTGACACCCGCCCTTTAGATATTGATAAACATTGATGAGATCCCCTCTCAGTCTTCTCTTTTCCAGGCTGAACAGACCCAGCCTTTCCTCATAAGAGAGATGCTCCACTCCCCTCTTCATGTTCATAGCCCTCCACTGGACTCTCTCCAGTCATTCCCTGTCTCCCTTGAACTGGGGAGCCCAGAACTGGACACAGCACTCCAGACGCGGCCTCACCAGGGCAGAGTACAGGGGGAGGATCACCTCCCTCAACTTGCTGGCCACACTCTTCTTAATGCACCCCAGGATGCCATTGGCCTTCCTGGCCGCAAGGGCACATCGCTGGCTCATGGTGAACCTGTTGTCCACCAGCACTCCCAGGGCCTTCTCTGCAGAGCTGCTCTCCAGCA
>VZSC01016783.1:48692-93436 GCA_013398225.1 Steatornis caripensis | reverse complement strand
GTCACAGGCCTCCAACTAGACTCTGAGCTGCTGATCACAACCCTCTGAGCTCTGCCATTCAGCCAGTTCTCGATCCACCTCACTGTCCACTCACCTAGCCCGCAGTTCCAAAGCTTACCTATGAGGATGTTGTGGGAGTCAGTGCCAAAAGCTTTGCTGAAGTAGAGGTAGACAACATCCACTGCTCTCCCCTTGTCTACCCAGCCAGTCATGGCATCATAGAAGGCTATCAGATTGGTCAAGCGTGATTTCCTTTTGGTGAATACGTGTTGCCTACTCCTCATAGCGTTCTTTTCCTCCACATGCTTAGAGATGACATCCAGAATGAGCTGACATTCAGAATCAACACAGTGCAGCGCCCTTAAGCTGAATGTCAAGCATTTTTAGATTTATTATTTCTATTAAAAATATTCGTTATTCTGTCGTGCCCTGTGTTATTTCTTTTACTCATATGTACGTCTTGGTTTTTTGCCATATTGAAGCTCCTCAAAGAAACCAGTTAAAAAATGTTCCAAGCAAAGTACTATCATTTCATGCTAAATGTTTTAAATAAAAAAATACAAATATGGAATTCAAAGCCCAAACAAAAGAGGAGCCTCATGCCTAGAGACTGTCATATGCTGCTGCTACAGGGAAAGGAGCCTGAGCCAAGGCAGACCAAGAGGGACTGAGGCTGACGGAGAGCTGCAGCCTCCACTATTGTCAAGTGACTGAACTTTCCTTCTGACCAGAGCAGTGCAGACAAACTCTTCTCGTTTCATTTCCATCTTTAACTCTGACACCAGAAAAACAATAACAAAAAAAAAAAAAACCACAAACATGTAAGCGCTTGGCATTTCAGAGTTTGAAAGCTGGCACATTAGCACTGAGTGAAATATGGGTACTTATTGCTCAACATCAATCCCCGGCACATTTGGCAATCATGGGGATGAAGAACAACTTCTTCATTATCCACTTCAGAGCAGCAGAGAGAAGAGATTAGGTATGTATGGCACAACATACAAAATTTAGGTTGCTACTCCAACTGGAAGACTAAATCGCAACACATTAGATTTTGTGAAAAGAGAAGAAACATAATACTTTCTTGGCTTTCATCCACCATCTTACAAAAGCTGCATTAAAACAGAGTTCTTATAAATGCTTATTTACAACATTATACCCGCTCAACTCTTCATTATCTATACAAAAAAGAAAGAGATAATGGGATTACAGTGGGACAAGGCAAAAATCATCTGCCTAAAACAAACTGACCTGTACAGAGCAAATTCATGTCTCTTCACCCATGGCACAATGCATTTACAATTCAGACAAACTTATTCATGAAAATTAGTAAACTTCTCCACGATATAGGCATTACTATTTTCAAGATAAAATGTAAAAATCATGCTATAAACTGTTTAATAATGGTTTTGATTACATTGTCTATACTCTGTCCACTAACTCATCATGGCAAGACTACTTCAAGAAGTTCAGGGCTTTCAAACATTTACGATTAAAAGAATATGAATGGAAATATGTTTCCCTGGGAAACCTTCTCTTCACGTGCTTGTTTGATGCTACCGTTTTGTGTCAACAAGATCTAATTTATTTTTGGGACAGTTCAATTTTTTTCTCATTCTAATATCAGTTCTAGCAAAGGAATTTGCTAATTTCTAGAGTTATGAAACTTTCATTAACATGTTTCAGAAGATCTCCAGGTGCATCACCACTGAGTAATGCAATTATGCCAAATTAATGCAATGTGTCATTATACATTTTCTTTCCTTATTAATGAAATGCTATGTAAAAAAATCTAGTAATACATAAAAATCTCAGCTTCTTTCTTCAAAATATAATTTGAAACGACATTTTTTGCTCCAGGTGCAGAACCTGGAATACATTGGTAATATTATACAGTTTTACATATGACAGCAACTAAAGGAAAAAATAATAAAATATAAACCATAACTTTGGGCTGCAAGATGTTGCTTTTTGAAAAAAACCCAATCAGCAATTATTGAAACTGTATGATGAAAAGCCAACAGTCTTCACTGTTTAATATGACTTTATGGATAATTCAGCACATATTAAACTAGCATTGTGATTTGCTTTTTTTTTTTTAAAAGAGCAAACAAGTATCAGAAATTTTTTGCAGTACAGATTCCCATGTTCTTCTGTTAACATGCAAGTTTTGGATATAAATTCCTCAAATTAAAATTGGTTATTCTATTGTGAAGATATTTTAGAGATCTGAAAAATATTATTCCCTTCTTCGCTTTTGACAACACCTATTCTACAGTGATAATTTTTTTTTTAATCTTAGTTGAGGCCTGTATGAGAAAAGATAGGTTGGCTGTTCATCTATTCTATTTTTCTGAATTGCAGTAATACCATTGTTTAATGCATAGCAATTTCTTTTGGAGTAAGTATGTTGCATTTACAATACAACAATCAGCATGCAGGTATTCGTTCAGCATACTGATTTGGCATCATGCTATTCAAAGGATTCTCTTACATTTGTTTTATTTTTAACTATTAAGTAACACTTTTGGGAAACATTCGGCAGTACTAGCCTTAGCAGAGTAATCTCATGAGGTTTCCTCTACTCTCAACGGACGGCGACTGAAGTTTCTTTCAGGAGCAAGCCAGCAGAGGAAGGTGGAACACGTTATTTCCTAGAGGAGCTACCACCTTCTCTCCACTTTCTATAGAGGGACTCTACAAAGACCAGACTCCCAGGGCTAAAATTCATCACTGGAATATGGCTCTGTTTTGTTTCACACTGGCAGCTCAAGAACCTCGTAGCTCGAATATGAAAGTTAATGCTACCTTACACCAAAGCAAACAGGAATCAAACCAGCGCCAAGCGAGATTCTTCAAAGACAGACAAAATGCTCTTAAACCTTCTTGCTCAGAGAGCAGAATAAAGCAAAGTGCGTTCATAAAGAGATGCTCATAAGTGAAGATGAACTGAGGCTGCTCAGCACTTCTGTTTGTGGTCTGAAATGAAGAAGAGCGGATCCTGTAGGTCTCATCTGAAAATATATTCAGTTTTGACTGATGTATTCAGTATATTCTTGTATAGCATGTACAAGAGAAGAATGCATCAAAATCCAAAATAAGTAATACCTTCTCAGAATCAGCAAACAAGGCTTTTTATTTAGTCCAAATAAACTGTGTCTTGTGAATGTCGTAAGAAAAAATTCTCTATGTTAGTTTTCTATATAGCAGCAGAAACAGGATTATACTGAAAGCTGAAGCAACAAAAGAAAATAACACCCTCCAGAAATGTTTTTCTTCCAATAAAGCAGTTATGCAAGACTAACATATTATCTAAGATCCTTATCTGGTTAAAAAAAAAAACAGTTGAAATTCAAAGAAGGGATTGAGTCATTAGACAGTTTTGAAGGATCGTGTGCGTTGAGCTTTCGGCTAAATGCATTATTAGTGTTTTTCACGGATGATGTGAAGCTCTTTTAAAGCAATTAGTCTGCAAGCACTATCAACTTCCTATCTGCTGATAGTTACCTGTATACTCTTCAAAACTAATGTTATATGTGTAATGGAGGCTATACAAATCCCGTTTATGCTTCAAAAGGGTGTCATCCTGAGAATGAAAACCTTAACACTCGTACTCTGAACTGGCTTGTTTTGAAAGGGAAAGCCATAGCAGTCAAATGGGACAAGAACCTTGTGATAGAGCCATCTTTCAAACCTCTGGAACATTTCAGGCATTGACTCTGATCCATACTTGAATATTCTTCGTTGTCAACCACCGCCACTCCACAACCTCAAGGAATAAGTACTATTCACAGATGCATATTGCTTTCTTACAGCCACTTTTTTGAAAAACAGGTATAAATCTGCTCGCAAACCACAAAAGACAACGTGCTCACAAATGCTGCATGCTTCACAAGGTTCAGCTAAGCCACTCAGACGATGCAATTCCATCTTCACTTGCAGTAGTTTTGCCAGACTTGAAAAACGTGTTTCATGAGGTTTAATTAACTCTGGGAATTAATTTCTAACACAGATATAGGTCCTATCCACAGAGGTTAAGAGGCAAAACTAACACTAAAGTCCTGACTGTGGCCATCACCATGAAGGATAAATACAGCATAATTACAGCAAAAGCTCTGTCAGAGGAAAAACAGCCCTGAAAACTTCTTACAGGTTCAGCATCACTGTCATCTGTAAGGGATACCTGGACACGGCAACGAGCAATAGTCCTGAAAGGCTACAATACTCATTTCTTGAGGTTCCTCTTCTCAAGCAATGTACGATAGAGATGACAGAATTAATTAAAAGACAGCTGGCAGCAAAGTCAGAGGCTATAAAATCCAGACAGCTTTTTGTATAATCATATAATAATAATAATGAAGGGAGAAATAGCAAATACATTTGTCTAGCACTAAGATATAATGTGCGAATATTCAGAAGAGCAGAGGCTCTTTAAAGCTCAACCACAGTGACAGATTAACACTTATTTTCTTGATGTGCGCACCACCTCATTTCTTCTTGGAACTATCCATTTAGTTTTTAAATTGGCCAATCATACAGCATTCAGTACTGCCTCCATACAATAAGCAATCAATAAAACCTCACTGACTCTTAGTATTTTCATTCTCTTTTGCAGACACAGCCGTCCCTATGAAAAATCCTTTTAAACAGTAACATAAAATGACATCTATAGTAATATCACCAGACAGAGATGCCGTGCCCAGCAGCCAGTTCTTGCAGGCTCTACACACTCTTCCCCCCTGAATATTAAGCTGACACGCCGATATCAATACCTTGCTTCTCATTCTTGCACCAGTTGTCAGACACAAAAGAATATACACGGTAGCCTTCATCTGATTGCTCTCCTTACCAAAAACTTGTACCAGAAGCTTGTATTTACTCATATTGCAACTGAAAACAACAACAACAAAAAAACATTGATAAAACCCCAACCGGAAAGCTGTTACATTCCTCGCACACAGCACACCCGGCTTTCCTCCAGCACATCAAAGAAGAAGCAGGGGCGCACACTGCAGCTAAACAGCTGATTGAAAAACAATGACCATGCACAGTGCACCAGAAGATGGTTCCTCGAGCTCTGCCGCACAGCCTTTTTCTTCTCCCAACTGAAATGAAATCGGAGAGTTAATCACTTGTCTCAAACAGGCTAATCTTATATACCGATAGGTCAACTTAAAGGCTCGGCGGGAAATTTTCCATTGCCAGAAACCCCACATTATTTTCCAGGAAAAGACAGCTCCTTGCCTTCCACTAGCATTTTTGTAATAATTTTATTCCTTGCACTAGAGTATTTACTTACTGCATTTTCATTTTCTCCCGTAGGCAATCCCAGCAAAACATTCTGTCAATATACACCTGCGTATCATTGAGGCAGCATCTGATTAATAACTTGGAGCCTAAATCTCAAAGAATCCTTGAAAAAGCCAAACTTCACACAGCATAAATGGTTTAAATATGCATGACTCTTAGATCTGCATTTTTATTCTGTTTGTAAAAGGAAAGGGTACGAAAATGAGAGAATAAAATCTGCACATTAAAATTTTTACTCAATTTCATTTTGTGGTATTTTACACATTGATAATAATACATTTTCATCACATTTTGGGGCACTAGTTATTTCCCTGTAAAGACACGTAAATAGTGCAAAGGGATTCTTTGGCAAAAATCCTACTTTTGACATTAATTTCACAATCTCTCATGTTTGTAAAGATCTAATTACAAATGTGGCGACATTTTGCCATGACTTCACACTAATTCAGTTAATTCATCAGAGTTTGGCTCAATAACCTCCTTAGCTTTCAGCCATCTTTTATTTCCTAGTGACACATCAGCTTTGAAGTTTATTTAGCCTAAAACTAAGTTGCCTTGGAAAACAAAGTGCTCAAATGACAATTATTTATTTGCCCTTTATACCATAATTTCACTTCAAGGATCCCAAAACAGCTTGGCAACCTCAAAAAATTCAACCTCCTAAGATCCTTGCTAATGCAAGTTTGTCCACACCTGCTTTATAGGTGGGAAAATTGCAGCGTGGAGAAATTGGGTGGCAAAATGCCCTAAAAGCTTTTTCTATGCTGGTCAGAAGCAGCATCTCACAAGGGCTCCCCACCTCTCAACTTCCAGAAGTCAAAACAATCCTGTGAACCACACCAACGCATCTCCACTTGCATTTTCTTCTGAGGGCCTTACTTAAGCAGATGAGCAAAACCCAAGTAATTCTCCAACGTCTTTCTATGGCCTAAGCCCATAAATCTGGCAAAGATTGGGAGAGAAAGGAAGAGGAGGAGAAAATTTACTTGGAAGCTTTCCAAGTCTGTGGGCTCTACCCTCGAGCACACCACGCGATCAGGGGCTGCCAGGGGTTTGGTACTCTGTGGGTGAAGCAGAACTGCTCAAGGGCTGCCCCAAGCCCGCAGCCAGCTGTGGGTGTTACTCCTGGCACGGCGTCCATTGGCCAAATCTGCATAGGCTGGGAGCGGGACACTAGGGGGCAGGACACCTGTGGGTCTTGAGAAACAGGATTGGGGACAGCAAGAGAACAATGCAGTCCCAGAGACGGGGAGAGAGCAGGGAGAGACCTGCACGCCCTTTGTACCACTTTGTCACCTTCCTCGCAGCCTCCCCACAGATACTGAGCCCTTCCCGCACCCCGTTACGGTGTCACCCTGCCCATCCAGCAAACCTTCTGGCACGGCCACGAAACAGAGTTCAACAGCTTATAGTCAGTAAATCCTCATGTCATTTATATATCAAATATAATAGCAGTCTTACAATGCATCAAATTTGGGACATACTGCGAACATCAAATAAGACGTTTACTGATCTAGATGGACCCTCAATACTCCTCCAGTACTGAAATACCCTAAACCGATCAATTAGATTTCATGATGGAGTCTGCATCCTTGGAGATACTCAAAACCTGACTGGACACAGTCCTGGGCAACCAGCTCTGGGTGGCCCTGCCTGAGCCGGGGGCTGGACAAGACAACCTCCAGAGGTCCCTTCCAACCTCAGCCATCCTGTGACTCTGAAGTTCAATCCCATGAAATACAAGAAGTTAACAGACACATATTTGGTACGTATTTAGAGTAGACTTACTTAGTACAAAGGTAGTATAAGACAAATTTGTGCACATGTGCGTGCATGAAACTACTGTATGCTACAGTCACCATTCAGGGACTCTCAGAAAGCGTAACGAAGATAGAAGCAGAAGAGGAATCACTCCTGAGCAGGAGAAGAGGGAAGCTGCCTCTCCAGAGAGCCCCCTCAGAAGAAAGGAGGCCTTGATGAGGGAAAGCAAGGTTGTGAGCTTCTTACACTATCTATATAATTCAGTTTTAGGAGGTAACATGCTACCGAGTTGCCCATTTGGCTCCAACGGCCAAATAAAGCTTCAAAGGGGCTCCGGTCTACAAGGCAGCACCTCAGACGCAGCAAGTTGCTGAGGAAACTCCTTAATTTAACCAGTGTGTAGAGGTGTCTCAGAGAACCTCTAAGTGATAAGAAAGTTAGGACATCAGTGACAGTATCTTCTAAGTGTGCGGGAGAGTTTCTAATTTTTTAAACAAGATTCTCTATTTTGTTAGGTTAACTTAGAACCAAAGAAAGCTGAAAGAGTAAAAATGTTCTACAAGCAAACATGGTAAGAGCAGACCATACACCTCCCACAAAAATAATGTGGCCAAACAGATCAGTGTTAATAGGCTTTCTTAAATCAGGAGTTGATGTACTTGCCAATAAAGTGCAAGAACTGTTTTGAAGGCTGGTATTCCTAGTTTCAATGGTACTCCAGCATGTACCACCCAGCAAGTCTTTCACAGGAGGTACAGCTGAGAGACACCTCGCAACTTGTAAAAATTCATGCTGAGATTTCGTAAAAATATAAACATCTTAACAGTGAAGGAGTGAGCACTGTAAAGGTACTGCATTGTAATGGCATTTTGAAACAAGCAAACTTGTGCTTGTATTATATTATGCCCTTTGCATTAGTCATACACTTCAGATACTTCTGAACTGAATGACTTTAAACTGCCATTAGCAGTGGAAAATGAATGGCACAAGGGCACAAACCATTCCCTAGCGCATCCCGTTCCTCGCTATCTCCTTTATTTGCAGCCTTTGGCTTCTGGCCGTGTACACGTGTGTGTTTTGTGGTCCGTGCCTCAGAAGCTTGCAAGCAGAGCAAACTTGTACCAGACAGAGCTCTTACTGCTGCTTCCCTGCACCGTCTCAACTGGCAGAGACCCAACAGTATCTCCACAAAGGTGATGGCAGCAAAGAACTACTGCTAACATAACCCCCAGCAGGGAACTACTGGTAAAGTAACTCCCCTGCTACCAACGGAATAAATTCCCATTGAAGCTCATTTGAATACGAAGACTAAATAAATAAATAACACCACCTAAACTTTGCTTAAGGTTTTTGAAGTATCTTGTCTGACAAGACATTAAATACCTAGGTTTTCCTACATCTGTAGGTAACAATATAATGTTCATGGGAAGTTAAAATATTTGTTATCTGTTTTCAAATGACAAAAACCTAAAGTGTTTTCTTTAGTTTAACCTTCATTTTTGGCCTGCTCACTCTTTTTCAGGTTTCAGTGCTCCCCTGGGAAACATATTCACAGTTGATAGCATGCTGTGTCATCTGTTATTCCCCATTTCAAAATCTTAGACTAGTGCAGGAACACACATTAATCATTTATTACTGTATAAATACATGAAAAATTAATAGCCCAGCTAGAATTCCAAGGCATCCACTTAATGAGCTGGGACTTAAACCTAGGAGCATCATGTCATTATTATTACACATATATAAAACAGTGTTCAGAAAGCTTCATCAGATGAGACCTATTACTACAAATTCAGCATATTGACTTGTGAATAAGCATCCAAAACCCAAATGCGACATTTACTTTCTGCGAGAGGGAAAAAACAACCTTTCTTCTTCATTATAAACTTGCTGCAGAAGACTGAAAACCCGATCTTAGACTTTTAAAGATAAAAATTCAAAAAGTAAATACCATAAAATATTTGGAAAACTTGCTTTAAGTTTTAGTTAGTTTAAAAATAAAACCCAGCAACTTCAAACAAGAAATGGAAATTTTCAAAATATTTGGATATACTTTGCGAATGTCAATTAAAGCCATGCTTACTGCTGCAAGAACCCGTTAATGTGACAAATGCCAATACCACAAGCACAGACAATGAAAAATTAATAAAAAGCAGGAGTCAAATCATGTAATTATTTTGTTCCAGTGCTCTAAATTGTGATCTTCATTCACAATCAGAAGTATGCATAATTGCATTTACACAGACTAGATGGAGCTATGCAGCCACGCATATTTCCAGGACAGCTGCAGTCATGGCATCTATTGTAGTTTGACCAGAAATTCTCTGCCAATGCCAACTTTATCTGAATGACACATTGAAGCACCTACGTGAAGGTCTCAAAGTAGTTCCTTCCTAGAATCAGTAATTTTTGTTCTCATCAGTAGTAATTTAAAAGCTTTTTTTTATTGATGCTACACCACATCCCACGGAGAATAATGTACAAGCTCAAAACGGATAATAAAAGCAGGCTGTCTGGTTGCCTTTGGAAAGGGGAGTGCAGACAGGTGAGAAGAGGCAGGCGGAGGACACGTCGTCATCAAGCCACTAGCAAAGCAATCGTTGTAACATAAAATCGTCTGCCACAAAGCAAGAGTTTCTAGAGAAAGTATTCGCATATTTCAAGAAAAAATCGAGACGCAAGATGTAGAGCTGGCATATATCAATAATCAGATGAAACAGTAATTCTCAGTCTTGCAATGTTTTAAAAATGAATTTCCATATTACTTAGGGAGTAATGAGCCATTTGCATCTATATTGTGCAAGAATACTTGACGATCAGGAATGAGCTCCTCTGTGACCTCCAAACGCTTTACAATTATGGGCTATGTTTCCATATTTCCTTAATCCAGAATGATAGTTCTAATTTATTCAAAACTCATTTATTTTTTCTTCAGAGCAATTCACATAGCTAAAAACAAAAATTAAAAAAAAAATTCATAAATCTGAACAGGCTTCTGGCAGTTTTTTAACTAGAAAAGATGACGTAAGCTTTTACATAGTTCACAGGAAATGTGCCTGCCCATAAGCCAAAGAAAACCCTACGTACTAGTAAAATCAAAACTATAGCAGGAAGACAGCACTATGATTTTCTTAACCAGATTGCAAAGACCTGATTCCCTGTTTTGAAATGCTTCACGTTGTGGGAAAGGTAAAATTTCTCAGGTCCAGTGTCGGTTTAAAGCAGTCCGGTTTTGTGAGAACGCATGGATATGCAAACCTATGTATCTCACTGTTAACTGCCTGCACGTTTGGGTCCCTGCCAAAACAAAGTGCTGCTGATCACCTGCAACCGCACAACTGACGAGACTGCCCTGCTCTCCTTGCCTTAGAAAACTCCGGTCTCCTCACGGGTCAGATCTGACACCGTTCAGTTCAGGGGAGGGTATTCCAAAGTCAGCGGGGCAAAGAGATCGCCTCCTAAAAAGCCAGAGTGAGGACACAGACTGAATGTGGCACAAACAAGGAAACCACAACCCAGGCCAAGGCTTTCAGCGAACTGTCCTCACCAAAACTGGGTTTTTCAAAACTGGGTTAACTCTGGGTCCCGATCATGCAATTCCTCAAAAAACATACTTTTCCCACCACACCTAACTCCTTCAATCTATAAACCCCCAGCTCTGCAAGATGAGACAGAAGTGTTTCAAGGACAAATGTCAAATTAGAGGATTACTCCCTCAAATCAAGACAGAAGTACCATAATTCACTAAGCATGTGCACTAAGTGGGTAAGTTATGCCTTATTTTTAAGAGGTATGCAATTTTGGAACCAAATTAACAGGTACCACTGACAGAGAAGAGTGTTTCCTTTAAGAGTATGAACCAAAATAGGTACCATTAGCTATAAAGAAGGAGAAAGTGGCTCTTGCAACATAGAAAGCAGCATGAGAAGTTGATACAAAATGAGCTGAGGAAGACTTACGGCAGAAACTCAGTAGAAGAATGTAGTATTAATAATAGTAATAATAACAACAGATCCATGATAACTTTACAATAGAAGTCCTGAGGTTTACAAGTTTCACAGTGAGGGCACCTGGGTTTTGTTTTCTCTTGTCAGAAAATTCTTTGTTCTGGATGATGATAAACTTACCCAAATTCCTTGCTACCGGCGAATCTCTTAGATGCTGGGAATAATAACAAAAAGGGAAAAATTAAGCATAAAGACTGGCAGGAGCGAGTGAGCACAAACCTGCACTTACAATTAACAACTAAGGAAGCCTGAGAAAGAAATGAAAAAGAAACCCGTGACATGGTTACTATGAAGAAAGACATGCACTTGACGTAAAACCAATGAAAAAAAGCACACACAATGAATTCTGATTTTACAGCAACTCATACCAGCTGAGAATCAAATGAACTGCCACAGCATTCAACACGAAATTATCCCTTATAATAATGACTAATGGTTTTGCTATTTATCATACACTGAGGCTAACCATTACATAACAATTTAAAGTCTGTGAAAGTAAATCAGTGTCAATATCGAGCAGCCACAGGTCTCAGCATAATTCACTTCTGCAAATTCACTCAGTTCAATTAATTCCTAATGTAATTAGCTGTAAAGCTTGTTTGAACTTGTTAAGCTACTGAATGTCGCAGGACTCCGCATCTTTGAGGCTTGCACCCAGCTATCTAGAGATGCTGTATTTGCCAACGTAAAAACAAACAAATAATTTTTTTTAAAGGGTAACAAAAGGGGGAAGGAGGAGCAGCGTTTCGTGCACATGCACCACATCCTCGCCAGACAGCGATGCCATGGGAGCGCACGCGCAGTGGCCTCAGCCACCGTGCTGCAGAGCCCTCCCCTCCCTCAGCGCCTCTGACTCCCTTTTCCTCACCCCACCCTGTCCCAAAGCAGCTCCTCCCAGGTGTCCTCTCCCAGCCACTGCTCCCAACATCTCCCCCAGCCCCTGAGCCCTTCACACTGGAGCTTCCAACCTCCAAATCATCCCTCGCCTCTCTCTCTTCTGCTCAGACTGACCCAAATGCCCTCCTACCCGAGCTACTCAGCCACACCAAACCCCCAAACCCCGAGCTTTGCTTGCCACGTTTTCAGTAGAGGCCCAACGTGACACTGCTGTCATCCTCTGGCCACCCAGACGCTACTTTTCTCCACTGTCCGGTAATCACGTAAGTCTAACTTCTTTGGGAAATCGGGATAAAACCAGCAACCCCAGTTTTAATCACTGGCACCAGATGGGTCTGAGCTGAACTACCCTGACTCTTTGGAAAGGCAGAATCAAATTCTGACCCTGAGGTTCATTTTTATTTTTTAAAAATCAGAACCATATTACACCCAGTTTGGTGGAAAATGGCATCTATTAAACACGGAGGAAAGGATGACAAAAGGCTACAGAGGGACTGCCCTTTTCAAAGGGCACAGACTGCAGATCTCATTCAGGCCAAAGACCCATGCAGTTGATAGTCGGGCCCCTATGATTCTCACGTAAAGAACATCCTCGTCCCAATCTGAGAGTAATTCCGTTTGTATGGGATGTATACGGAGATCTCTAGTTCGACCCGCTGGTCAAGGTAAGGTCGGACCGGGTTTCTCCTCAGGGCTTTTATCCAGTTTAGTTTTGAACACATCAAAGGATGGAAACTGCACACCCTCTGGGCAACCTGCTCCACTGCTTAATTATCCTCACGATAAAGCTTTCTTTCCTTATATTCAGTCTGAACCTCCCTTTCTTTAATTTATGACTATAATCTCTCTTTTTCCAGCTACATACATCACTAAAAGCCTCAGTTCTGCTTTCTTCATAACTAACTGAAGTACTGGCAGGCTGCTGGTAGGTACTCCTGGAGTCTCCGCCGACCTGAACTGAGCAAGTCCAGTTCCCTGCATCTATGCTCACAGCTAATGTGTTTACAGAATTATTTAACCTTGTATAAAACTAACCCTTACTCAACATCTACCACTGTACAAAAATTCGCTTTTTTCTTTCTCTTTGTTTTCATAACAAAATCAGTTTTTTACTTCTACAGTCAAGCAGTTTGTTGCCATTACTTCTTGTAATGGAACCAGAGTGTTATTATATTCGGTCATTTCCTCAAGAAATGGGGAAATGAAATAATGAAACAAGAGCATGACTTTTTCTTTTTTAATACCAATGCTCTAACCATAAAAGGCATTAAAGAGCAAAAAAGGACCAAATCCATCCTTTCCTCACCTTTTCAAAGGCACTGTGTCAGTAGCACACAACTCTCACTACAGCCTGTATTGTCAAAAACCAGAAATCATAGCATTTCTCTCAAGTTCATGTCATCTTACAGCCTTTCACAGCTTTCTCCCCCTCCTCAGCACAAAACACAGGAGGTCCAATAGCAGATAACCAAGTAAAATGAAAGCCAAGTACCAATTCAGTAAAGCCTGCCTGGTATCTACTCAAAAGAATACACTGTGGAGGTAAAGGCTGTCAAACTCCATTATAACACGAGTAGCTTAAGCATGCAAGGCAGGACCTCAGAGTGATCACAGCAATCTGTCCTTCCAGAAAGAATTTAATTATCCTTCTTACTCTAGAGCAACTAATGGTTCATGTTTTGAGAAAGGCAAGCACGGAAGCCACAGTATGAAAAACCCTCTTGGGTAAATCTTGTTGGGTTACTACGTCAGTCCCATTCTGTCTGTCTTGCATGTACAGGGTCTCTATCACAAAAAAAAAAAGGGGGGGGGAGGGGGAAGCAGTACAACTATAATTACTACTAACAATCTACACAATGTCCAGATAGATGGCGGAGAAAGAGAAAATACCGGCACACAACTAAACCATATGGCTAAGAACCTGATGGTCAGGCTCAGAGTGCATTGTAGCCTATCAAGAGACCACAACCAAGTGGAGAACCACAGGGGTCTGTCCTGATACCTGTCCACTTTAACATCTTTATCAATGACCTGGAGAAGGCGATGGCGTGCACCGTGCCCACGCAGCAATGGCATCCTGCAGCTCCTGGGAAGTACGAACAGCGGGTACAGCCTGGAGATCAAGGGAAGTGACTGTACCCCTCTGCATGGCACACATCAGACCACATCCAGATGCTGCATCCAGTTCTGGACCCTCACAGAGGAAAGAAACTGTTTCCCTGTGATGACAGTGAGGCAGCAGAGCGGTTTGTCCCAAGAGGCTGTGCCATCTCCACCCTTGGAATGTTTCAAGCTCCAATTGGTTCAAGCCCTGAGCAGCCTGGTCCGACCCCAGAGCTAGCCCTGCTTCGGGAAGAGAGAGGCCCACAACCCATCCCACCAGGATGGCTCTGGTCATAAGGGAGATGAAAGAAATTCAGAAGCTGTGCTGGCTGAACCACTGTTGCTTGGACAGGGCAACACAGATGGTACATTAGCTGCAGCGAGCTCCGCCTCTCTGCTGTTTTTGGGTGCTGAGCCCAGGGCACCCACCTCCTAGAAGAAACCTTCTCAGTCCTCAGAGAGATGCATGTGAGGAGGAAAAACATTGCACAGAGAACTGAAAGGCATTAAGGGACAAAACATATATTTTCCATATACTCCGTAAGTTCTGGAGGGGAAAAAAAAAAAAACAAATCCAAAAGAAAAACTTCTTAACAAGTATTTTAAGCTAGGAAAGAACACAACAGCAACCGTCACAATATCAGTGTGTTTTCATTGAATCATAGAATGGTCTGGGTTGGAAGGGACTTTAATGATCATCTAGTTGCAACTCCCCTGTCTTTGAGCAACCTGGTTGCTCAAAGCCCCGTCCATCCTGGCCTTGAACACTTCCATGGAGTGGGCATCCACAACTTCTCTGGGCAACCTGTTCCAGGGTCTCGCTACCCTCATCACAAAGAATTTCTTCATAGTATCTAATCTAAATCCACCCTCTTTCACTTTAAAACCCTTACCCCTCGTCCTATCACTCCATGCCCTTGTAGAAAGTCCCTCTCCAACTCTCTTGTAGGCCCCTCGAGGTACTGGAAGGTTGCTATCAGGTCTCCCCGGAGCCTTCTCCTCCAGGCTGTACAACCCCAACTCTTTCAGCCTGTCTGCATAGGAGAGGTGCTCCAGCCCACTGATTATCTTTGTGGCCCTCACCTGGACTTACTCCAGCAGGTCCATGCCCCTTCTCATCTTGGGGGTCCCAGAGCTGAACGCAGGTGGGGTCTCACGAGAGCAGAGTAGGGGGCAGAATCACCTCCCTCAACCTGCTGGCCATGCTTCTTTTGATACAGCCCAGGATACGGTTGAGCTTCTGGGCTGCAAGTGCACATTGCTGGCTCATGTTGAACTTCTCATCAACCAACACCCCCAAGTCCTCTCCTCAGGGCTGCTCTCAATCCATTATCTGCCCATACCGTACCTGTGCTTGGGATTGCCCCAACCCATGTGCAGGACCTTGCACTTGGCCTTGCTGAACTTCGTGCATGTTTTAAACTTACAGAAATATCTAGAAGAGCATTAAGATTTTCACCTACAGAAAAGGAGATGCTGACACAGAACAGACAAATGCTTGAGTTGAGCCCCTCAAGCATGCTTTGGGGAACACTGAACAGATAAGCATGATTTTAAAAGCCAGGGGCTACTGGAAGTCATCACCATTTCAAATAAAGCCAAACTATATAGATTACTATTAAAAAAAACAGAAAAGCTCTGTCAAACTTATTTCATTAGGTATATTATGAAATTAACATAATTATTACTCTGTTATTTATATTAGTACAATCAGCTCTGTGGTTTGATATACATAGTGTTACAAGCATTCATCAAGTTGGCATATTGATTGGTAAAAATCAGATTTGACTACCTTCGGGAAGTGACAATGTTCTCACTAAATTTTTCTCATTGATTTTCTGTAAATCTATAGCAGCAGTTTAGTATTGCTCATCTATAAAAAGCCTACCCTTCTTTACTCAGTAGAACAATTAATTACTGTGTTGCTGACATTTTCTACAGAGAGAAACACTGAAGTATTTAAAAGAAATACAGAAAACTAAAAATATACCATGTTGAACTAATAAAAAGAACAGGCTCATTTATTTTTAATTATATTGGTTCCCATTACATAAGCCTGGAAATAGTTTCCATTTTCATAAGCCTTCCAGATAAAACGTTGAGTTACTTTGGAAAATCCTCATTTATTTGATAGCATGAGGGTTTTGCTTTCAAAAAATTGAAAATTTCAAAACTTTGAAAATTCTGGCTAAAAATTACCATGGAAATCTGTACAAAACTTCAACTGTGCATGCGTAGGTGTGTGTATACAAGAAGAGAATTATCTTTCAGTAGAAAAATAACCACTTCTTCACCAAAAAGTAGTGATCTCCACGTCGGTTTCACTTATGAAATCAATATGAAAAATAAAGCTGAATTGATCACTGAACTACCATCTCACTCCTCTAGCACTGACTGGGTTCTATGGGAACAAAAATAAAAGAAGCATTTCAACTCCTATTTTATATCATAATGTGTTTCAAGCACAGGTATCTCTAAGGGTACAAAGGTCTGATGAAAATTTTTGGATGAGAAAGCAATGGGTGGAGCAGTGAAAATGAGAAGGACAAGGCAATCATACCAAGAAATCCGGATTGCTTAGGGATTTTGGTCATTCAAATGAAGTTTTTCAAACAGCTGACTGAAATCTTATGTACACAAGCTAACGCATCTTGGGATGGGGAATTAAAGTCTGACATCAGGACAGTTCCGGGAAAAAGTATTCTCCTGGCAGCAGCAGCAGCCCAGGGGGCCAACAGGGGCCTCCCCACAGAACGAGCCCACGAGCACCAACCACAAGGCCCAAGTGCACAGTTAGGGAAGAGCAACTCATGGCTGCAGAGGGAATTGCGGAGATCGATGCCAAAATGCGGGCCTTAGCTTGTGTCTCCATATCCCAACGGATGCAGCAGAGAACTACAAACTGTATCCAGAGAAAAGAGAGATGAGCTGGTCTGTGAGACCTGGACACTGCGCCTGGATTCAGCAAGAAAAGGCAGACCTACGTGACTCGAATGCAAAGAGGTAATAGCAGATCTAGTAAAGGGTTCTTCAGTCTCACAGTGCAAGACAACAACAAGAGCCAAAAGTTGACGCTGGAGTCAAACAAATTAATATAAAGGAAGGGAGAAGGTATTCACATTCATCTATAAAATGAGAGTAAAAGCAGAGGAAGAACCATGGCATTTCCCAAGGATGTGGAGGACAAATACGGTTCTGAAAGAGGTCTCAGTCACGTATGGTAGGGGATGCAGTCAGGGAACAGCTTGTTTAAACACCCTGCAGCAAGCAGTACATCAAAATACAAGGTCTAAAGGTCCTTGCGGGCTTCATACAGCGGATGAAATAAGAGTGCTCAACGTGTCAACGTGCTTCATTCCAAAACGGGGGCAATTGTGGCTGCCGCACAGAAGCACACGTCTGATTGCAATCAGAGTGCTGAGACACCAAGGCCACACAGGTACAACAGCCTGCCATAGACAGCACGACAACAGCTAATCAAGTCACATCGGAGACTTTTATGTTCTGCAACACCAGTGCTAACAAGCTGCCCTTAGCCAAGGCTACCTACATCATTCTTCTTGGGACAGCCTGCCATCAGTGGCTTTCCGCTAATAGCTGTTTTATGAAAACTATCAGTTAGCCAGTTTTCAGTTCATCGTGTGCCACATAACTGTTAAGGTGATGATGGCAAACACTGCTATTTCTAAGTAAAGGTTTTATAAAAAGGCTATAATACACAGGGTCACTTTAGTAATTAGCAATATGATTTAATTTTTTTGAAGTGCAGAAAGGTAATTGGTTCATTTTTAAGTTTTTTTTGTATTCCCAATAGTAAAAATCTGATTTTACCACAACAGCCTAAACAGTCTCAAAAGCTTCTCAGGTAACTTTGAAAAAAAAAGTTGACTATTTGACTATTGTATTACTTAAGTGATTTTAAAACAACTAATCTGTAGTCCATGCAGTGCAATTGCATGTTTCTTATTTTACTGACAATATAGAACAATTTTCTGGAACAGTGAAATGCCTGATTATCTCTTCCTCGGGCTGATTTGTCCTCATCTAGCTTTGAATAGTTATTCAAAGCGGCAGGTCCCATTGGAGTGTTATTACTACCTAAGCTATTGCAGATCAACAGGATGGCCTTGCCATGCAGCTGCTGGGCTTTTTTTCTTCCACAATCCAGAGACATCAAGAGAAAAATAATTTTCATTTTAAACGTTATCACTTCCTAAAAGGTGGATTGAAGTGATTGTACTTCACAAACAGGTAACTAATGCATTAGCTCACAGCAGTACCAACTAAATTATCTTTGCTGAGTCGCTGCAACCTGGGGCAATGGCATCACGTGGCAATGTTTCAATGTTCCAGTCCCACTGGATGGTCCTCGCCAGAGTAACCTCAAAGCCAAACGCTGTATATTGCCATAGGGGTCAGGAGATCATGCAGTAACCTTAGAGAACTCTCCCCACATAGGCCAAGCTCCTGAATGGCGTTCGGTTCCCTGCTCATGGGCTCCTGAGCTCCCCTCAGCTCCTTCATCGGGCGGGTCCTGGCTTCTTTCCCTCTTCAATGAAAGACAATAGAACACCACAAAATCTGCTTTTTTCGGACAAAGATTTTTCCTAACAACTTCATTTTGCAACCACGTCCCCTTTTAACTAATTCCTCCAGGTACATGTAATTGTTAAAGCGTGTTATACAGACTCTGCATATGTACTCGCAACGATCACCCTTTATACTAGGGAGCATCAGATGCTCTATTTCAAAATAATCCAAAATAATTTTTTAAAAAAGCAACCAACAGACCATTCACACAGTCTATCATTTCCTCTTTTCAAGTGAGTCATCTTCTTTGAACGTGGCCAAGTTACATTTAACTTGGGAATGAACCCACACAGCCGCAGCAGCAGTTTCCAGCTCTCCCCACGCCATAGTCAAGATGACTTCCTATGGAACAGAAGTTCAACCTTTAAACAACAGTCCCTTACTAAGGACTATGTCACTGTCCCACATGCTCTCACAGCCATTAAAAAAACCAAAACACGTTGATCTCCACACAAAAAGATGCCTGTGGTTAGATAAGAAGGTAAGCAGAGCAAAGTGAAATAACATTTTACATTTAAAAAGAAACATTTAATATTTAGCATTTTACAAACGCACTTCTTAAGAAGGGCTGCTAAATTTCTTTCATTTGGGGGAAAAAAAAAAAGTTTTCATAGTCTCAGTTGCTTTCCAGCAAAGAAAACAACAAATCAAGGGCCCAAACAACCAAAAATAAAAAAAAAACCCAACATATAAGCAGTACACACAGCCTGCACGTAGTAAATCTCGGTGCTAACAAGACTGTGCCAAAGCAAATCATCCTGATTTTCTCACAGCTTTCATGTGACTCTGTCTGCAAGAGGGAAGGGAAGAGGCATCATTTCTATAGCACACAGAATCCTGCTGAACATTAACCACCATTACCCACTTCGATAGTGCAATATGCAAGACTGCTGCTCCACAACTGCTCCGTGGCTCTCTCGAGCATGCTAGCCCTCAACGCTACTGCACTCCTCTCCTCTTCCTTACAAGGATATTAAAGGAAAACATTCAATTTTAATGCCCCAAAAAGAAAGAGCAACTCAAATGTCCAAAGGCAAAACAAGTGGCAAATAATTTTAGGATTGCCACTACTCAACAGCGACTAAGTCAACAAGTCATTGTGGGATTCTTTAGTATTTTTCTGGTATTTGTTCATTAATCTAAATATAAAAAAACCCCTGAACTCATTGGAAAAGAACTATCTGTTTAGTCTATATAAGGAGTTTTTGCATTAGGTTGGATTTCTATTTGGGGCTTTCTTCTTCTTTTTTTTACTTTTCTTTTTTATTCTTCTTTTTAAGCACGTAAAAAGTTGTTTCTCCAAGGAGACGGGAGAAGTTTGTGTCTGATCGTTCGACATCAGTTTGTAATACCAAAAACTTTTAACAGGCGACTTTTTAGAGTAAAAAAACTTTTCAAATATTCAGAAATGCAAGCATTTTTCTTCTTGTTTTATATTCATGTGTGTGTGTTGAACATCATTAAGCAAAACCAGTAATCAAGCATGTCTAAACGCATTAACATTTCCTTATTACAGCATCTAGCTGTCCTTCTAAGCAGTAAGGGCCAGAGTTCATATGATACTTTGCATATCTTGCAGGGTCAGGCACTTCTTCTTCAATTAGTCAATTATAAAGAATGACATGAAAAAGTCCAAATTGCACAAAAATATTCTGAATTAATAGAGCAATCTGTTGATTACAAAACGTGGTTTTACTTTGTATGTAGCTTAGCTAATAATGAATGGTTTCACCACTTTCATTCATAGACAAGAATCTCAATATTTATGATTAATACATTTATCCTTAAGAAGATGTGGGAATCTACAACCCATGACTGCCTGTGTGTCTTTTCTCCCTCTTCAAGAGAAAGTAACTCGCTGACACCTCTTCCAAGAAGCTGAAGCTAACTTTGTAGAGTAAGGGTACTCTTCAGCCACTTGCAGCTGTGGTTTATCATGCTGTGGCTGCGTCCAAAGTCCTCCCTTCGACAAAAGAAAACAAATCTACTCAGCAGGCTCTCCTACAGCAGAATATACACCCTGCTTGTCATTGAAAGCGCTACTAAAATTGGACAGAAATGAGTACTATTGAATTCTGAAATAAAATGGAGTCACCAAAGGGCTAGTAATCGATTGCTGAAGCAGAAACTATTTCATTGAGTAGCGTTCGTACAAGGTTTCCTACCAGCACGTGCGCTGGGTGGGAGGCAGAGAACTTCCCTTTAAAGGTCTCTTTAACCTCACTACCTCCAGCAGTGGGGAGTTAGCAAATTTCTAACACAAGAGATTAAATGCTCCATTAAATAACAAAAGGCCTGGCCCGAACAGATCTTTTAAACACACAATTTAAAATTAGGCAAAATAAGTTCATTCTTCGTGAAGGCATGGGAAAAGAACAAAAGCAGTTCTGAGGATGCACAACTTAGGTGCAAGTAGTTTACGTGTGGCATCTTATTTCTTTTAAAAAACTGAAACCACAGAATTTGAAGAACATAAATATCGTAACATAAACCAGCAGATGCCAAGCAATATTTTTGATAATTCCTCTACTGCATTTTACACTGACATACTCTGACTCCTTGTTACTTAATAAAAGGTATTAGCTTTAATTCTGAATTCTTTTACAGAGATAAATATAAACATGAGTAGAGACTAATAAGTAATACAGACACTTGAGTATTTAGATGCTATGATTAATGACACTTACTGAGAATTAGTATGAAAACACGTTTTTTAAATTAGTATTAATAAAATTCTTTTGCTATATTAATAAGCCTGTTGCAATACCTTTGGTATATGCTGAATAGAAACGTTTCAGTAGGTGCATCAATGAAGCACAATCGCTGTAATGGGTTTCTTAATTTTTGTAGATCTATGATAAAATGTACCATCATGAACGTGGTGTCCTCAGCAGCACTCTACCTACGCAACTTGCATAGAGAAAGTTACTCCCCCAAAATACTACTAACTCAGAAAAGTGCATCTATTTTACTGGTTTTAGAAAGGACCTCACTGAGCCAAACATAAAAATCCCTTAGTAATACAAAAGTTACAAATGCACATCTCAAAACTCAGATGAAAGCAGAAAATTGTAGGCTGAAAGATCCTCTTTGAATCTTCCTTCTCATTCCCTCATCTTAAAATTTTTAGTAACTTTAAAAAAAAAAAGCACATCCTATGAAAGCAGCTTTCAGAAAGGCTTCCAGTTAAGCACTGAAAAGTAAAAAGCTGCTATTTTTTCTTTGGTCACATAAAGCAAAGAAAGGTTTCCACATTCTTCTCCCTCACCATTTTCTTCTTATTTTCTCCAGTTTTGGGGCAACATATGTCATTTTAATAGCCAAAAGTTTAGTGTTGGTAAAATGGAAAAAGTAAAAATGGAAAGGAACTTCCAGGAAGTTAATCATGTTATCTGGTCCATTTTATTCTCCAGGATAGAGTTAAGATAAACGAATAAACAACAACAAAAAGAAGTTTAAAAAAGACACGTTTCTCCAGGCAGTATTTTTAAAAAGTGTTGAGAAAGGTTAAGTTTGAAGTAGAAAAATAATTTAATTACTTTGACCTGTTTTTTAATACTGAACTTAGAGTAATTTTGATTTTCGCATGTGTGGGGTTTTTGGCAGAGGTAGGCAGAGGGAAGAGAGGGCTCCAACAAAAATTAGCCAAACTTAACCTTTCTTAACCTTGAAGTAATTAAAAGCAGCTTGAATACGTTATTTCTCTTGACCACTAAATATGAGGAATGTTGGTTGGTTGGTTGGTTGGGGTGTTTTTAGCCAGTGATGTCATGGTGAGGACATAAAGACAAGATGAACAGTAAAGAAACCCTTCTGAAATCTGTAGTCTGTAGTAAAAGGAAGGACATTTTCAAGCTATTGATAAACTTTCACAAAAAAATGTCTTTTAATTTATTTTTTTAAGCTGACCGGCATATGTAAAAATAAGACCACACTTAACTCTAGAGTAACTAATACCACTTACCGCTGCTATTTTTAATATAATGATACTAATACAATTAATAAGCTGCTTTTCCCAGGAATGACTCTTCCCAGGTCCCCTATTCCTCACAAATACATCCTATCTTGTTACAAGTTTTGTTTTCAAACTTTGGCTTTTCTTTTTATTTTTTTTTTTTTAATTGAAAATAATCTATGTGGAAACAGACAATACCAGACTGGTTAAAGAAACCATTCACAGAGAAACCATCCCACGCAACAACAACAAAAAAAAGACACAAAGCTTTCAAGACTTATTTTGTCTTCCCATTCTATTTCTTTTTCTTCTTCCTCTTTAAAGTAACAACATCAAGCATGGAGAAAAGAGTATTTATCTTAATATTTAAAGAGCGTGACAATACAGCACATTTAACCAGTCCCTCGGGGTTATAGATCTTTTAGACGACCAAGTTTTCAATGCAAAAATTTGGGCATCTGAAGAGAACTGTTCCATCTCCCTTCCTGCCCTCACATTTCCCTGCCCGAAACACACACATGCCGTTTCAGCAACTCTTCCAACAATACCATCAGAACATTGATATTGGAGGAGTTCACGAACTCATTCATCAAAAGCGTCCACGGCACTTCAGGTGCTCAGCCAGTGCTGAGCACCAAAGCGCCAAAGCAGCTCCGCTCGTCATGGAGGGGTCCGTGCCTGCACCTGCCGTACCTGGATTTGCTCATCTCAGCGCCTCGTCAAAGCATATCCAGAGGCCGTCTCAGGCACACAGCAAAATGCAGCTTTCTATGCCCACTGTGGAAACTGCAACACACTTATCCGACGTGTAATAACACCGAATGAAATCATAAGGAAAGGATCAGGGGAGCGTTATTCAAAAGCAGATGTTTGAGAGCTGTAAGGGGGAAGGCTGCAATTCCTCTTGCTGTACTCTCTCCCCTCAGCCATGTCCTAGACCCATACTTAATATTCACAGTATGTATACTTCATATCCACAGTCACACGTCACCCAGGTGAGGCGTGCCCCCCCACCTCACCGTGCCGCAGGTCAGAAGTGTGGGCTTCATCTACTGACCTGAAATAGCTGAAGAAGTGACAAGACCAAGGAGGACGCACCCATGGGAAAGTTAAACGCTCTCTCCCAGACTTGCCTTGTTGCCAAAAAGCTCTGACCTGAATCGCTGCTTCCAGTCCCCTTCATTTAGGGACTGAAGAGAGGACGGGATTAATCCCTGACAGCCCTTGTAGCCCTGTGTCCCTCAGGGTCTGCGCCGCAGGCACCAAAACGCTCTGGAGGCGCCGTCGACTAGCACAAGGGAACGCTGTCCTTACTGGCTCCAGCCTCCCGCTGCTGGCTGCGCAGAGATCAGCCAGCATTTGTTCAACTGTCCCAAATGCACCCCTGAGCCCTTGCTAGGGTTAGGCCCTCTTTAAATTTCCATCAGGACTTGCCTTTACCCCACCAGCTGCCTTGCTGAGGTCGTAACTGGGAAACAAAGAGGTAGCTGGCTCTTACGGATACACCGAAGAGACAGCGCGTTAGAGTCGGCGATGCTCTTGCTAAGCGGGTAAATGTGGATGTCATAATCGTTTGGTTACATTTATTTCCTTTGGGAGACGTTCGTTTAGTCAAAATTATATAGGTTTTAAATGCGTGTGCTCAATGAGAAAGAAGGGTGTCGTACCACACTGCCAAAATGCAATTCCCTTTCTCTAATCTATTTGGAAAATATTTAACTTCATTTCAACATGCAATTAGATTAGGTTCTTATTGGACTATTAAAATCTTCAGAATAATCATCCATCTAAAGCTGTTCCACAGCTTGAATTACTGGTATTTTCTATTTTTATATAATGTATTTGGTAAGAACCCAAATAGCTTTTAATTTTTTTATGTAGCTGCCAAATCATAATACAGTAGGTCAGAGAATGCCTGAAGCAAAATATAATCCATGATATATAGGCTTTTCTTTTTTCCCTTTTCTCTTGCTGGCCTGAGTAACGGAGGGGCACAAGCAGTTCCACATGCTGTTCCGCATCAGAGGATTTAGTCAGAATTAGCTCACTCAAACAATTAGTTTCTTCCATAGTCATATCGATTAATGAAGGAAGGAAAGGTAAAATACCTCAACTAGACTAGACAAGACAGAAGAAGGAAGACCTACTGTACCTTCTTGTAGAGTAAAGAAAGTACTTATTTTCTAAACAGTGTTTAAAATGCATTTTGATATTACTACAGACTTACAAGCTACATCAGCACATGGATTTATGCATACATGCACTCAATGTTGTTTCTCTTTAAAAGGTGTTTGGTGGCCTTAGCAACAACTGGTAACTCAGACGACACCGATGTGTGTGTAACCCAAGGGGGAGACAGGAGGGTGTAAATACATGGTTTTGTATTGCTGGCTTGTAGACATCATCATGCAAAAACCCAGTTCCTCTCATGTACTTAAAAACTGTTGTTTTCACTTCTGCGTTCTTTTCTCCAGATGCTGAGCTGTTTTCAAAGAATGTTTCTTCTTACTGCTCTGCTCTTCATTCTGCAAAAACTGGGAAAATAAAGCCACGAGGCACCCAGTGACTACCCCAGCATAAAGATCATCCTCTGCCCGACAAAATGAGCCAGAGTTCAAACTCTGGAGTTTCAAATGTGGGAACGCATACGAAAAAGGACGTGAACTGAGAAAAATCAGAATTCGCTGGAATTCATCATTCATTTTGTAGGGAACAGGCAGTTCTACTCCAGTGTTTGGGAAAGAAAAGTCTGAACTTCCCAAATTTTATTATACACAGTGACCATCTCCTACATACATCTCCCATTCCTAATTGATATGACATTCATTTTCAAAATGATAAAAATATTTATCAAAATAAAAGAAGTCCTTGTAGGAGGCGGAGACGGTTCAAAGTCAGTCGCTACTACGGACTTCACTACTGCTAATTTTACCTGGGAGGCACTTAGGTACAATGCCAGGCAGGTAACAAGCACAAGCGAAACCAAAACGATACTCTGTGCCCCCTGGCTGTACAGTGCAGCCAATCCTCCAAACCTTCTGAGACGCACAGCAAAACCTGAGGATCGTAAACTACGAGAACTGCAAAAGCTGGTGTTATGCACAAGATCTTACCAAATGAACATCTAGTTATTAATATAGTGTACTTTTACTGTATAAGATGATAATGTCAAACAACTACCCAAGAACAGTGCTGAAACCGATGCGTCCCTTCAAAAGTACAAAATACAGCGCAGTACATGAAACCAAGGTGGACTATGCTGTTCCAGATGATTCACCTGAGAATTTGGAGGTTTTAAATGATCAACCTCAAACTGAGATCAGTCACACGATTTTTCTTTGTGAACGCTGAAAGCAGCCACGTACATCTGAGGCTGGAGTACTGAATGTAGGTTCATAGAAATAACATAATCAACTTCATGTTATGCAAGCAAAATCCTCATACACCAATAGACTGTGGACTACAAACAGCTTAATGTAAGAGAAGACCACGTATTAAATTGCGTGCCAAGTCCAGTGAGATTTAGGATCCTTAGTGACTTCCACATTTATAACATTTTCTGAGTCTTACTTATGACCTACAGCATTATTAGCAGAGCTGACTAATTTTTAAAGCTACGTAATTCATCTGCAAAGCAGCAACAGAGTGGTTAAATTGAAGAGGAAAAGCAGAAAACTGTCATATCCTTCAATAGCATCTCTACATTAAAAACTTAAGCTTAAAATCAAATTACATCTTTTCTTTCCTAAATCCAGATACGCATCAAGCATACTGCTCCTTGCAACTTCCTTGCAAGCTGTTATATCAACCACGGCTATGCATGAAGCAATTTTGCTAGTAATTGATTAGCTAATCAATTTTGATTTGGTTCTAGAGAATATAAGATGATGTCTTAATTTTTGTTTACATCTGAAATATGTGCAACTGAAAAAAAAACCAATCAGCTTTTCAGACAGGGCTTCTACAAAAGCGGATTGATGACTGATTTTCAAACTTGACAGCGTTCTCCTTCCGCAAACATAGCAATTAAAAAGCAACAAGCGCAAATCAGAACCGCCGTTATCTGACAATTTTTAGCTTTGCAGAATAAGTTGGTTTGTAAAGAAATTACACAAACTGCCACTGAAACAGGTATTAGCTGTCAGCCTTCTTGGTCGTAGGAGCAGAGTGATCAAGAATATTAGCAACATGCCGTCTGAGCTGCCATAACAGCTTTAGAAATTCTCCCGTTAGGCATACAGCTCAAAAAATAAACAGAGACAATTTAAAACATCATGTTTTGCAGCTGGTTTGGATTTCAGTCATCATGCATCAATAATACATCTAAACAAATACATTTATAATTTCCAGTTAACTTGCAGGTCAGATCTTGAGTCTATTTTAGGAATATCAATCCAGCATTCCAAAGGATAATTATGCTTCATGCAGATACATCCAAGACATAAACACTTCGCAGACAGGCACAGCCTTGGTCTCATAGTGCAACGACGGGTGGTACAGCAAAAACAACTGCGAGCAGAGTACGCCTATATTCCACATTTCCCTTCCGTGTTCTAGAAGCAAAGACCAAGAGAAAAAACTTTCCCCAACTCTCTGACTTAATTATGGAGAAACATAGTGCATCTGGTCAGGGCAGAATGCATCACACTTTCCAGTCCAGGGGCGTAAACTGCACGTGCAAAGCCCGTGCAACGTGTCTACCGTATCCCTGCACATTAGGCTTCCTGCTACATCACTCGTACGCTCCTTTAGCCCCTACAGGAACTCTATCCCTGTACCAACAACCACATAATCGCAGCAGCGTACGGTTTTGCAACCAACTGCACTATTACTGTCAACGAAGCTAACTAGTTCAGCGGTATTCAAAAGGGTGCGACTACAGTTTAGGCACACCCTAAAATGAGTATTTCAGATACTCCTCACTGCTCAGCTATTAAACATGGCTTCAGAAAATTCCGAGCAATGCAACTGCCTAGCTAATAAAAAGTAGATTATTACTGACGGGATTTAACACAAAATTTGCATTAACACTAATGAAAGCTACAGCAGTAAACAGGCTCCATGCATCCTGATGAGATTAAACAAGAAGTCTGATAAACTGATGTGAGGTTCTGCAATTTGTTTAATCTTCTAAAGAAGTAGTGAAAATCTCTTTTTATTGCTTTCACATTCTACTGGCATACACGCAATCATTTCATGTGCACAAAGACAGCTTTTTGTGAAGCTATGAGCAAGAGTTAGAAAGAAAAATAAGCAGGGCACTAAAAATTTGATTACAAGCATGCGAGCACACACAGAGAGCGCACTCCGTGAAGACAGATCCGAAACATGAAAGAGGGCAAAAAGACAGTGATACATTTCCTTTCAGACTATCTCCTTAGTCTCCCAAAGATAAGGGATATAAAAATACCGCTACTGACCATCCCTCAGTGGAACCAAAATGCCCTCTTTGCAGCAGACCATGAGACTAAGCAGTAGCACAGCGAAAGGCAGTCAAGCTTGGAATTACCTGTGTTTTCATCAGGTTCCCCGAATCCAGGCAGTACTTATCAAATGGGTCAGTCTTTCAGGACTTTAGACCCTTATCTAATCTACACTGACAGAAGAGAAAAGATGAGCTAAGAGTACACGGGCAACACTTGCAGCTTCTCAAAGCACCTGTGCTAAAATTATCCATGTCTCCAATAAAAAAGTCCTTGTAAACTTTTCAAATTACAGCTCAGGTGTAAAAATACTGAGCTGCTTTACTTCATCTTAAGTTATAACTGACTAGAGATCCACACGCAAAGCCCAGTTCCCTAAGGCCAAAAATACAACCCTACAGGGCATGCATATTGATACTAACAGAAAAATAATCCTTTCCTACATAATTTTGAAGCATTTTAAAACACCCAGAGTGAAGCAGCTCTTTTTTCCAGTCATCTGTGAAATCCGGGATGTTGACATCATAAAAAACACCCCACCAAGTCGTCCATGAAAGCATTCCGCTGAATGAAGACTGGTTTCCTACAGTGTTTTGCATCATACTTGAACCAGATTGTGTCCGGATCCCTTGTGTCTCTGAGACTTCACAGAATCAAAGAAGGGCTCGCTGCGATGAACTCTGGTCCAGTCTCCTGCCCAAGGGAGAACTATTGCTAACAGCAGATCAAGTCAGCCACGGCTCTGTCAAAATGAGTCTCGAAACCCTCTGAGGAAGGAGATTAAACCTTGTCTGAGGGCAATCTCTTACAGTGCTGCTCGGCCCCTGCAGATCAAAGTTCCTCCTTACCGTTCAATCCCAAGTTACAATTTGTGCCGTTACGTCCCTCTCTTTTTGCCATCTGCCACTACCGAACAGACATCAGCTTTAACATCTTTGTAAATGCCCTTCAACAAGTTTTAGGCTGCTTACTGGACTGTTCTTCAGATTCCTCTTTTCCAGACTACACAAACCCAACTCTGTCAACCTCTACCTTGGAGCCACATTCCTTAAGCCCCTCACCATCTTGCTAGGCCTCCTAACAGTCCCTCTCCAACTCTTCTACCTACCTCTTGAAGAGTGGGGCTTTCAAAACTGAAAGGAATATTCCAGATAGCCTCACAAACACTAAGTAGAGGGGATAAAAACTTTCCTTGAAGTGCTGCTTCTAGTGTAGCCTGGCGCCCGATTTGCCTTATTTGCAATGAGAGCACATTCATGGCTCGTGCTCAATTCAAAAGAGCACATGGGGATAATTTGCACCAGGTGCTGAACTTGGTGTGTCTCCTAAGCCGACTTCAAGTGGTTTCTGCTGTCCCAGTCCTCAGAGTTTTCAAGCTCTCTCTGGATTGATGCTCTACCATCCAGCATGTCAAACAACGTAATTTAGCGTATCTGCAAATTTGCACAAAGTGCATCTTGCTTCATGACCCACACTGTTGATGAAGACTCTAACAGTGCCAGCCTCAGCATCACCCCCTGGAGTACCCTGCTCGTTAAGGACTACCAAGTGTATGTAAAGCATCACTAACCTTACAGCAGCTAATTTTCAACACTTCTAAAATTCCACTTGCCTAGCCCATACTTCTTGAGCTTCCAAATGAAATCTCTATGGGAGACAGTGACAAAAACTCTACTGAATTCCAGGCGTCTACTGCTCTCCCTCACCCCTGTGGCAAATCATTTCATCCAAGGCAGCAACCAGGCGAGTACAGCACAATTTGCCTTTGCTAAATCCGCGCTGTTTCTGAGTGTCTTCTCGTTCTTCACAGGTTTGGAAATGAGAATACACTCCATGATCTTTCCAGGCTATGAGGTGAAGCTGATGGGCCTACACATGCCCAGATGCTCCTTCTTGCCTTTCTTAGAGACGCACAAAATGTCAGCCTTTTTTTTCACTCACTGGGGACCTCCCCCAACTGCACGGTTTTTCTGTAGTGGTCTCGTATCTGCCAGCTCTTTCAGCGCCCTCAGCAGCTCCCATCCAGTCCCACTAATCTGAATACATCCAGCTTCTCCAAGTGGCCCCTAACCTGTTGCTCTCCAGCTCTTGGCTCTGCTTCTCTTTCTCAGAAAACGCTGGCATATACAGAGGCAGGGAAACAGGCTTTTCCCCGAGTCAAATAAAGCATTTATAGAATCACAGAATGGTTTGGGTTGGAAGAGACTTTGAAGATCACGTAGTTCCAACCCCCCCGCCATGGGCAGGGACACCTTCCACTAGACCACGTTGCTCAGAGCCCCATCCAGCCTGGCCTTGAACACTTTCAGGCAAGGGGCATTCACAGCTTCTCCAGGCAAACCTGTTCAAGTGTCCGCTGGACACTGGAAAAAAAAAAAAAAACTGGACCCATTTAGTACTTCCATTTTACTGTACCATCGTATCCTAGCTTGTTTCTTCTATTCATCGATGAATTTACAGCTTTCCTGAACCTTCCTTTGTAATCAATCTACTTTAACAGTTCCTTCTTGTTAGTTTAGCTATTTGTTCTCTAACTAGCCTTTTTTTCCCCCTTGATTTCATTCCTATGTGACCAAGCTATGCTTTTGTACTCCTCCATTACCTGTCCTTGGTTTTGTATGCTCCACTTTTTGCATGCTGCCTTTCTGATTTTCAGATCCCAAAGCAGTTCCTCTCCTAGACAAGTGGGCCTTCTTTAAGTCCCCAGTCTTCCTGCACGATAGGATTATGTTTTTCCTGAGCTCTCAATAACTTTTCATTAAAAGCAAGCCTTACGTGAGAGGACTGAGGACCCTGCCACTCAAGCACCTGTTCTTCTCACCTCTGCCCCCAGAGCCCTACAGTTGCCTTCGATCTGCCGAAGGCTTTTCCTGGCCGCTTCGCTTATGCCTGTCTAGATGAGCTGCCAGGGAAGCGGTCAGAAAAAGCCAGACAAGCCATGGCAGCCTCTCTGCATCACGGATCCAGGCTCCAGGCAAGCAGCAAACCTTCTCGGGTGACCGACCTGGCTGGCAAACAGGACGCTCTGTCCCATGGAAGGTCAATTCACAAACCACTAGCGCTTGTCATGGCATCTTCATAGGATGGTTCTCAATTTGGTGACACAAGGCACGCAGCCTACAGTGCCCCCGCCAGCAGAAATCATCCACACTCCTCTGCCGATGAAGCCCAGGCAAACAGCCACGAACAGAGATGGAGCCTTCTGTGTCTGCATCTGCCAACCTCCCCCCAGTCCAACGCTTAAGAACTGGTAGTGGACACCTACTAAGATTAATTTGACCTGATAGCCAGGAAAGAGAGAGCACTGCAAGCTGGGGCTAATCCAGCCACACACGGGCACCGGCTGGCCAGCCACATGGCAGCTGCCTGGGGCCACGGGCAAGCGCCTACTGCCCCTCCGCTACCAGAGCAGGTCAAAGACAACTGCCTGCCAGGGAAGGGAGCAGAGGTCCTCCTGGCTAGAGGCTGCAGTAGACTATTTTAGGACCACCGAGATCACCACCCATCTGGCCAGCTTGAAACAGATTCGACAATGAGTTAAAATGTATGACAGGCACAGAAACAGGCAGCAAAGTTATGTAAGCTTTTTTTTTCCCCCCTTTGGAAACCAGGCTAAGAAGTCACCCCCACACACGCATACATCCTCCATATCAGCAAGCTAGTTTTGCCAAATCCCAGTTCAACTATTATAATGCATTTATTTCACTCACTGAACTTTTTTTCCTTCATTCCTTTCTCCTCTAAACCCTGCTTGGCACTACTGAGCCCATATAGTCAGAACATGCTTTTTCTATGATGGAGGAAAGATACAGGATGTCTCCCCAGCACACGGTTTTCTCTAACCCCCTTCTTCCAACATGCTGCTATTAAAAAAAAAAAAAAAAAAAATCAGAACTTGTTTTATGCCTAGACACAGAACATGAAGCAGGTGCTAAAAATCCAAGTCTTCCTGCTGGACAGTTTTATCTATTACTCAGTTCCATCAAGGACAATCTAAATGGCCCAACAGCATTAAAAAGTTATTGCACGTTTGCTACCATAAAGTCGGAAATGTAGCCTTACAGAATGTAGTGTATTTTCACACATTAGAAATATTACAAAAAATAATTTAATACTACCCGCTACCTAGTCTAAATGGTTCAACAGCCCATTATTTGGGAAATAAATATCTTCCACATTCCTCAAAGTACAATTAATCCAAGATATAACTTACAGTAAGATGAAGAACAAAAACAAATACAAAAATGTTTGAGTCAAATCTACTGATCGGCACTTTAGCTGTAACGTAAAAGAAAGCAAACGTAATGTAGGCCTTTGTGGGATTTAGGCAACCGATGCAATACAAGGAAATTATATTGATTTTTTTTTCCCCTCAACAGCTACGATTTAGATAATGAAAAGAAAACACCAAACAGTATTAAGAGAAACAGAAATTCAAGTCTGCAAGTTCAAGTCAGGTTGCTCTCTGCAGTCCTTTTCATAAATAAAATTCAAGAAACTCTAATTACTTTTTCCTTCAGTATTCATTATCACACATGTCATGCTTGCTGAAGTCCTAGCCAACAACTGAAGGTTCAGGGTCAGAAATTACAAGCGGGTGGTTATTGCTAGCCAGTGATTGAGACTTAGTTTTAATAGGTGCCACAAAGCTAACTAACTTCAATCAAGCGCTCTTAAAAGTCAACACAAAAGGCCTTTGTGTTGCTGAAGTCAGAAAATAATCTTATGAGGAATGGAAGGTGATAGTACAACATTATTTAATGTACTCTAGGGTGAGGGGAAGAACATAAACCAAGCTGTCATTCCCTAAGAAACTGGACACGAAACATGTTTTCCCTGAAAAGTCTTAATTGTCAAATTGCAGCCCAACACTCAGTTTTGGAAGAGGTCAGATTGCCTGCCCTAAGCAATGCTAACTAGCTAGATGCAACAGGTAGTTGCACGCTCAGTACCAGCTTATCCAAAGCCATAGTAATACTTGAGATGAAAGCATTAAACTTAAACATCTAGATTGCAGGAAGGTAGGCATTTAAAGAACAGATGCGCAAATCTATCCTCCAGTCCCACTTTCCTGGAGTGGAGCAGCAAACTGACGTTTGCTGAAAAAGAAACCACTGCAGAAGGAAGGAAATAAACAAAATTGCGGGCTTCTTTAGAAAAGGGAATTGACTTCTATGGATTAATAAACAGAAAATGACTAAACAATCAGACTTTATCACTAACCTTCCCCCTATCCTCTAGAGAAGACAGCCTTCAATTGAAACATTTCTGGTGGGTGAACCAAAGCAAATTAGGCTGTATTATTTCCAACTCTATCCCAACACAGGCTCTTCGATACACGATTGCATTTGCAGACCTCCCACGTGAAAAGAATATTAGTTATGCTGTCTTTGTGGTTTAAAAAAAACCAAAACAAAACAGAAGCACAAATGAACCTACACAACTAAACGTGAGAAACATTATCTCTTTGGAATCCTCTTTGGAAATCAATGACTGCTTGGTGTGAGGTGGGACCTGTGGAAATATTTCTTCAAACTAGAACACAAACTAAGGAATACTGCAATGACTAAGCAGAAACTCAGTCCTTCCTCGTAAAAATAAAGAATCCTCTTTTTATCTTTCTGGGAGTATTCCCAATAAAGGCGCAGTTTGGAGAAAAGCAGGCAGCACTAGCAGTCTCGATGATTGCATTCCTGGGTCTGTAATATCACAACATACCAAAAGAAAACACTGCAAATCATACGATCACTGCAAATCATTTTGTTCTTGAAAGATGCTTTAAAGTTGCACCTCTGGCACTACTAAACTCACCCTGGCTGCCATCTAGATATGTCAGTATCACAGTAAGAATGGGTGATCCAAATTCTTCTGCTTCTGCATTGGCCTCCATTTCAGAGTTTCACCAGTAACAGAAATACTACCGCAACCTGTTCCTATGGACGCTGCAAGGACTCCTCCACTCCTTGACCTTTCAGATTTCTGCATAAGGGAAAGTACTTCTCGGAGTACGAAAGAACACCTAAATGCTTGCCACAGAAGAGTGCCGTCTCGGTATGCATGTTGGCGATGGGCTTACAGGAAGAGCCCCCCTCCCAAAAAAAGAGGTGGAGGTAATGTATTTTAAGCATCACCGCTCTAATTTCAGTAACCATTGTACTCCTTCTGTTCTACTGGAGTTCACGGTAGAATGAATCTTAGAATTCGTAAATGATAATTATGATTCTTAAAAGACCGCCTTTTGTCACAAGGTCTTCAGAAGTTTTTAAGAGGAGATGTCAAGCAAGCAGGTAGACTTTTTTTTGTCAGACAATAGAAATGTTACTTAAATCAATCTTGCAGGAAAAGGAAATAACTGCCACTTTACTATGTAAATATCATCATGTTCAAATACCACCGTTCTCTGGAATAGCGATAAAGGTTTTATAGAAGAAAGGTTAAAAAAAAGGAAAAGATTCTAAGGTTTGGCTTTGTAAGACATATGCTTTTCAAAATCTATTATATTTTTTTTTTCCCTGTTGTATTTGTTTCCACTTTTGGAGATTGCTTTTATTAACTTTAACTTCAATAGTGTAAAAGTTCTTTGATAATTAATGATTGTCTACCAATAAAGATGAGAACCACAGTTTCAGCAGCTTTCCTTCACAAAGCTTCAAAGCTTTAGGTATGACAGAGCAAGCCTGGCAAATCTGCATCGCAAGCATTGGCCAGGGCTTCTAGCAAGCAGCAAGAGAAGGCAGAGACACAGACGTAGCTCCTCTGAACAGCAAAAGTCTAGGAAGATACTACAGGATAAAGACATATAACTTTAAATAATCAAAACAGGAAGAGACAAACAGACTTTCAACACCACTTCTGGAACCATCTTCTTTTTGCCCAGTACCGTAGCTTAGATTTTAATCTTCTGAAATAAGAAGGTTTTTATTCCTCTGTGCTGTTTGTTAAAACATAGGCTAAACCGAACACAAAAAAATTATGCTTATCTAGCCTTTCTCATTTGGTATTCCTCCCAATTTCTTTATGTATCTGTAGATGCCTTCCTCTCAGATCTTTCCTCTTCAGGATTCTTCTCCTCAAGCTTCATTCTGCATCAACTTTTGGTGCCATTCTAGCCCCCAGAGCCAAGGCAGAATCAGCAAACCCTAAGATCTCTCCCTTACACACACACACACACCCAGTCATTCAAGTGGATCCTATTGCTTGTCCCTCCCAGCTATTTTTCTCTTCTGTCAGTGCCGCAGCTGTGACTCCAACACCTAGTTTGCCTGCCTGCCCCACCACAGGCAGCCAGGATGGCACAGAAAGATGCCGTTTCACATGAAGAAAGGAGCAGGCGGAGAAACTCAAAAGCCTACGTAGATAAGCAACTAAGTCCACTTCACACTCCTCCCTGAAAGCCTCCCACTCACACCCAAAACCTAGCGCTCTGCTGACCTGTTTCCCCATCGGAGGAGGCTTCTTTTACAACCGAAACACAACAACACTGCCCACAAATGTGCAGAGGACAAACACCACGTGAGCCTATGTGTGTCTCTAGTAAGCTCCTCCTAGACTGATGAGAGCTATCAATCAAAAGCAACTTTGAATCATGCTTTTTGGGTCAGAGCTCAAAACGTTTGGGTTGTCTGGCACGACAGGGCTACGATGTACTGCTTGGAGTCCCTGCAAAAACAAGGCATAGGCGTGCTCACTGCTGCTCCATACTGCAACCCTTCTGGGGCAGAGCCATCGTAGCGAAGGTGGCTGTTGATTTGAAGCCGTGACAAGCCTGCTTTAGATTCAGCAAAAAGTCCTTCAGGTGAAAGAAAAAAACCCAACAAAACAAAACCTATTAAGGTTTCCAAAACGATACCCAACATGCACCTCATTGAAGAGGAAACTAATTAGTAAACTGGAGCATACAGTCAAGAAGCAAGCCTCTGTTTGCAGTGTTTAAGAATGAGAAATATTTAATCAGCAGCTATTCTTACAGTCTGAAGCCAAAGATTTGTTATTCTGAAATGACTTCACTCTCAGTGGTTTCCAACGACACGGAGCTAGAACTGCAGCGGACTTCAAACTAAGTAGATCTGACCGTGGATTCAGCGTACGCACCCAGAAAGGTGACGCAATCTAGACTTACACATCAACATCTCTGAGACACTCAAAGCATGACATGTCGTACAAACGCAATCTTAATGCAGTGTGGGGCAAAGGCGCAAACAGAAATGTAGCTGTGGACTTAAACGCTCAGCAAGACATTCGTATGCAAAGACAAATCGTGCCTCGCGATGTGTACAGAGCACACACTCATAGAATTGAAAGTTTATTAGGATTAAAATTTCATCAGATACTTGCTTTGGAACTAGGTTTATCACGAGATAAATAACAAAATATGCAAATCACTTCAGCCACCTGGGCAGGTAGGGAAATTTGCTGCAGGGAATAAACAAGTAATAAATAAACAAGTAGAGAATATGTTGTCAGGCTCCAGGAGGAAGGGCTACAAGAAAACGGCCTCTCTTCCCTCCAGCAGCGGTCACAGCAGTCAGTAGGAATTATTAGCATCATTCTTGTAATGTGAGAACAAGCCAAGCCGCCAAGTAATAGCTACACTGCAATAGTATTTCAAACACTAGCTTCAGCAGTAATAAAGAAGAAAATTTCCCTTCTTATAAAGAAAAGGACATCGATTTCCATCAAGAAATTAAACTAGTCAATTCTTCTCTCGTTATATTTTTTTCCTGTTGAACTAGGCGCATCTTGTCTTGAAAGATCTCTGGCAGCGCTGCGACCCGATGCAGGGTTTCCACTCTAGTGAAAATCCTGTCACCACATAACATAAGTCACCAGTACTACACATCAGCTTCCTAGAAACTGTAGGCCTTTGTATTTTTTTTTCCTGCTTCTGGTCAAATGAAATTGTCTACTCATCATAAATTCGTTGATAGAAACTCAGAGAAGTTAAACATGCAGTGAAGGGATGCACGGAGGAGGGTTNCCAGTACTACACATCAGCTTCCTAGAAACTGTAGGCCTTTGTATTTTTTTTTCCTGCTTCTGGTCAAATGAAATTGTCTACTCATCATAAATTCGTTGATAGAAACTCAGAGAAGTTAAACATGCAGTGAAGGGATGCATGGAGGAGGGTTTAGCATCCGTGAATACCTCTTCCCACTGATCAAATGCTGCATGTCATGGCTCTTGAAGAGCAAATGCTGGTTCCTACTCTCATTTCGGCCTGCAGTACATCCCACAAACAAAATAAGGCACATTTTTATTTCTGTTTGTCCATGTAACAAAGGCTTAAACTGATGGATTATAGCCTTACGATCAGTTTTGAAAACGATGGTAAGTGCAGAAACTGATCTTTGAAGGAAATGCTGTGCTAGCACAATGCTGATTTACTGCAAGGAGAAATCTCCGTGTCTGTTTTTCTCAGATGACACCTTTATTCAAACTACAGAATCATCATGATATAGTACAGGAAGCCACCTGTCCCCAGACACATCTTGCTCAAGCTCTTCGCGTGTTTTTTGACAATAACAACCAAACAAATTCCACCAGGTAAACTGGATTATACCAAACCTGTTTTCCTCCTCCCGCTTGAGGAACTATTCGCACACCCGAATGTGGAACACGTTCTAAACGTCTGCCAGCTTCACCAGGGTAACGCTACAGAGCATAACCCCCACGTAATCGGGTGAGATGAGTGGTTCCCCCAGGTATAAAGTGTTCCTTTCCCATCCACTGTTTCAAAGTATTTAGTTGTAGCACCAACGTTTTTCAGAATGCAGATTTAGGATACGCAATTTGGGAGTAAGGAAGAAGCAACAGTACCTAGTCATTTGCATTGGCAACACTAGGTTGTAAATCTGACACTGGATGCCATGCGATGGAAGAAAAAGGACATCTGGAACGCTGAAACACTACTACTGCTATGAAGGCTGCAGAAAATTAGTAGCTCCTTGGACTGGAACGATGAAGAGAATAAACTCCTCTAAGTATCTATTTTCCCATACATACACCTAGTAGTGACAGAGATGTGGTGTTTTTCAATAATATCAATTTTATTTTACTTTTTTTTTTTCTCCTTTTTACAGAGAGAGGACCATTTGGTCCATCGGTATATTTGGACTTGCAGCCTATAATACTTCTTTGTTCTATGTGTTCATCCGAGCAGTTAGTTGCTGCTTTCCAGATTCTGAATTTCCGGTGAGAACAAACAGTTTTGCAATGTTATTTAAAAAGTGCACAGTTAATTATTAAATAAGCAGATTACCCGGTCTCTCCTCTCCTCACCACCGGAGGCACCACCGCCACCCAACAACTGCCTCAGCTGCAAAGCAACGCAGCTGCTTGCATCAAAGGGCATTTCCAGCTGGATTTTTTTTGTCCAGGAGACGTTCAGTCATATATTCATCCAGGTTGCACCCTGCACATTAGTCTCACCTCTGAATACCTCCCCAGTCAGGCCACCAGCTGGCAGAGGCCTGTGAGCAGAGCAGGAATCAAAAGGACAAGCCAGATGTCAGAGGAGGCAACTGCTTAGTGACGGCACCACCATCGTAGGAAGAGACATCTCACAGAAATCTTTTCTTTAATTTCAACAGCACGTGGCCACGAGCCCCAGGCATGCCACGTGATGCGGGACATGAAATCTCGTTACGCTGAAAGAACAAGAGGTACGGGGCTATCCACAACGTGACACTACACTTACCTTTTCCTGTTAACAGGATCTGGGATTTTCTTTTTTTCCTTTTCCCCTTTCAAGTCTGGATGCTCCCAATTTTAGCGGCGCATGAAGCACATCCCGGTGTGCAGCATCTTCCTCGTAGTCCATTCCCCCAGCAGGAACCAGGCACCTCGCCCTTGCCTGCACACCCGGCTCCTCACATCCGCGGGGACCAGGAGGCACCGCTTCTTCAGCCCCTTGCCCTCTTCCTACCCCGCAAGTCCCCTCAATGGCAGCACCTGCCAAATCCCTGTCCAGCTATGGCAAGGGAGTCGAAATTTGGCTTTAGGCAGGGAGGTTCAGTGCCTGAGCAGCTGTTCCCATCTTTGGGGAAAAAGCAGATTACTGGACAGAAGCCATTTGTATCTCTGATTCCATCAGACGGACTGTACTGGCCAGGAACACACCAGTTCCAAGAATGCGCTAAGTGCTCTGTAACTGAAGACAAAGCCATACATTTAAAATAAAAATCTAAATTAAATAGAAAAGAAAAAAAAATAAACGCGTCCAAAAAATGATTCACAAGGTCTGAGTTATCAGTAAAGAGCAGATTGCAGAGATGTTATATCCTTATGAAATCCAAGGTGATTCTGAAGGGCTTCTGTGCTACAGTTGTTTTGGTATCTCTTTGAAACTGAAAACCAAATCAATCTAGACAAAAATATTACCCAATTACGCTTGCTGCCGATGACTCCAACTGCATGGGAAATGTGAACACAGTTGAGTGTGAAACGAGCCAGTCTCAGACGGAGAACTCTGGAAGATTATTTATCTGCACTAAGGGGGCCACAAAGACGCACTTCATTTACTGAAGAGGCAACCAACGATCACAAGTCATGTTAAGTAGTACTAAAAGTTTGTGCGGAAACAGAGGGAAGCAAAGTCGTACTGTAGCCGTCATCCAGCCCAATTAAACATAACTCCACCCTCACGATACAATTTCTCTTAGCAAACGTCCACCTAAACCAACCACCACCCACCTCAGCAAAGCTGCCTTTTCAGAAGCCTGACATGCAGAGATGCCCTTTCTGCAACCCGGCTTCCAACACCCCCGCACACCCAGCAGTCCTCTCCTTTTCCTTCTCTCTGCTTGTGCTTTTTAAACAGACAAGGAATTTTAAACTCCTTTCAGCAAAGATTTTTTTTTTTTTTTTTAATGACCCAGGCTTTCAATGCTGTTGAACACTCTTTCACACACATTCGCAGCATGGAGAAGGATGTTACAGACAAGACAGCCCATCTCAGAAAAAAAGTAATACATTTTAAATCTGTTTTTTCCCCACTCGATCTCATATCCACACATCTCCACTGCTTCTTCCTTCTTCTGAAATTCAAGCAAACTCAGAGAGAGCAGAAGGCTCTGAATGTCTCCTAGGAATCCCAAGTGCTTCTTACATATTTCACTTGAACACTGCCCTCAGAGAGCCTGTGGGAGGTACTCAGAAAAGCAGCCTGTGGTGACGCTTGTCCCCTTTAGCTTGATCTATCACTGACAAAGAAAAAGAGGCTCTTCCAAGGAATGGGATACAGCAGCTGCTATCCAGCTTGGGCACTGAACTCCCTTTTGGAAGAGCCGTTTGCTCTCCCTCAGCTACGGGACGAGCAGGGAGAACAGTCTCTGGAGGCTTTCCTGTGCATTAGAGTCACTGAAGACCCTTCTTACCTACCGCTGCAGATGACTCCTCAGTGAAATCTCCAGGCACACTCTCCTACACTTCCCCACCTAAATCTATCACTTATCTCCTGCTCTCTAAATCTAACATGTCAACAACTGTGAGAGGTTCCTCTAAATATATTTAGTTTACCTAAATGATACTTACTCATTGATGCCACGTGCAAGTCTGCTGTTAGTGGATAGCGTGCTACTAACAGAAAGATAAGGAAGCTTTTCATAATGCATTTAAGTTATAGAGGAGACAGGTAAACAGAAATTAAATTAAGAGAAGTTTGTGACAGAGTCTGCCGGTGAGCATCTTCAATGAGGACGCTATGCTGAAGCTTGGCAGCTCTTGCTAGCGAGATGCCCATGTCACAATGTACTATAGTGTGCTTTTTAAATTATGTAATGCACTTACCAGCTAGTAAGAGAAGTAAGAGCATGTCTAGATCTACCATCAAAGTCTATTCTGCCTGTAAAATCATTAACACCCATTCCCATACTGCAGAGTTTCACTAAAGAAATCATTCCAAAAGAAGTTCAGGTTCACAGCAAGTCTCAGGTAGAAGTCCCTGGACAAACTGGATGAATTTCCACTGTATTCATGCCCTGTAGGAAAACACATTTTCAAGCTGGATCTGAGAGGCAGACCCAGAGTCATGGGTCAATGCCAGAAAGAAGCACATTAAAGGACAGTAAAGCCAAAAAACAAAAGCCCTTTGGATAGGACACAGCTAATGAATTACTGCAAGTGATATAAATGAGAAAGACCAGTCGGCTACTGATTTACATGACAGCACCATGAGGACTGATGGCAATAAGCACAAGCAATAGTACACAGATTCCTTCAAAAAAGAAAAAGGCAGCGGCTCTGTTGGGTGAGGTTTTGAAGTTTCTTCAAATTTAGTCATATTATAAATTTCAAAAAGGCTGACAAACCCCAACTATGAACAGGCAGACCTGTATCACCCTATGCTGTGACATTGCCTTCCTTGCACACCACTCTGAACAAAGCTCCGCTGCTAGCCTTGGCATAAAGACAAGATTTCACTGCTGAAAACAGCAGACTCTGGGAGGTTACGGAAATCTTCTCTTTGAGACTATAAACAAGGAAATGAATCATTTATTTTAATCTTTCTTCTGAAATATTCTACGAGGTCCAGAGATGCCTCCTTCTCTCACCCTCCTCCGGTGACGACTTTCCCATGAGAACTCTCTAGACTGAGTTACTCATCTAAGTAAAACCAGCGTATACCATTTTTATTAGCAATAAATATCACTTTCCAAACCATCATAGCAAGTTCCGTGCCTTTGCTTTCCGTAATACAAGAAACGACATTCACAAACCTCTCACCAAAAAGCTTCTTTAAAAAGTCCCAACCATTCTCAAAGGGTCCGGTCTCCGAAATGTAATGGCTATGCGTCAGCCACACCTCCACCCAGCTTCTACGTGTTATTTTCCCACATTTTTCAATAGCGCAATAAAAAAAGGTACATTCAGTTTCTTCTTGCTAGAAGAGCCAAGAAACGATACACGCAAAAGTTACCTTTAACTCTCCTAAAGGGAGGGAATTCTTAAAGAACATCAATATCTAGCTTGGAATGATTCTTTTAAAACTTTACATGGGCTATTAAAATATACCATAAATGCCATTGATAAACTTCAGAGTTTAAACTGGAAAGGATATAAAGGGAACTGCTGATCTTTAAGCAGCAAGGGGAATACTGCAATCTGGTTGTTATTCGACTGCCAGCATCCAGCTCAACGCAGTCCCTCCCTACTCCCGCTGTCCCTTTACATCATTACAATCCAAGCAACATAGTACTCGGCAGAGATGAAGCTCTCGACAAAAGAGGGCCAGAACCCAGGAAGGTGGCAAAGGAGACATTTAAATCAGTTTTGTGCAAGACCACACTGTAGCTGCCTTCATTAAACCAGCATATCACCTGATGTAATTATCTCACGAAACCTAGCAGGTTAACTAAAATAATAAACATTGCTCGGTAATGTCATACTGTCGAAAAGAAAACGTAAGATTAAGAGTAAATGTTGCACTTCCCTCAGATCCAGTATTGATCCCACACCACTGGCCGTACATGGGGCATTATGAATACCTTTAATGCCTTTTTACAGCTACATAGTTCATGGCTAGGTAAGGAGACAGACAGATATCCCACTGCTCCCAGAGACTGCAAACATCGTAGGAGATAATCACGTTATTCAACCTTTATTGCAACCAATGACTTCAGGACTTGGATTTAACAAGGTTGTGGCTTCATTCTGTTTTAATACGTTTCCAAAAAGAAAAGGTTGCGGCCACCAACTATCTTTGGCCTTGCATCAGTAGCTACAGAAAAAATAGCCAGATTCAGGAAGCCAAGCTAATAAAAACACACGTCTGGACCTGCCTTGCGAGGGAGAACCTAACCAGGATGGTCTCTTCACTGCCAAGGCCTTCTCAGCCACGGGGAAAAAGCCCAATTTGTGACTGGATTTCACTTTCTCTTTTTATTTGTGCAGACATAACATGCGCGGACCTGAGCCTCATCTCTGAAGAGCCCAGCTGCAGCTGTTAACACACTTTCCATACGGAGACACGATTTCACTTGTGCAAGGGGGAGTAAGGTTAAGGTTTGCTATGGCAAATGAAGTAGAGCAGCATTGGGCAATCACGGGAGTAAGGAGAGTAGTAAATGCTGGGATTTGAGTCCTCGTCAAGGCTGGACGTTCATGTTTCCAGGGGCCAGGCTCAAGATATGCCTGCAAGGGTACCTAACGCCATGCTGATAGGCTTCCCACTCCACGTGGCTTGGCTGCCCAAAGCCACGGAACGAGCTCTAAACCAGTTTTAATAGAGAATCAATGAGATTTGGGGAGGATATTCCTGTTGCTGCTTGTAATAAGTAATATTCAAGGCTTCTGTGTCTTCCAGGTAGTATTTTTCAAGGCATCTACTGAAAGAAAATAATAGTATCAAGTTTAAAAAAAAACAAACAAATAAAACCCGTCATGTGTCACCTTACAATTTTTCTGCAACCATATAATTCCCAGGAACAAATCATAACTATTTATTACATCACTCTGGGCCCACCTCGCTCCCTGACACCAATGCCCCCCCTGCCATCTTACCCTGACCACCCAGGCAGCTGCCAGCCAGCAAGGCAAGAAAGGAAGAAAGGCAAACATTGGAAGAAAGGTCAGAGTTTAATTTTTATATTAAAAGTAAGCATACATACATACATATATACACACACACACACGTGTGTGTGTGTGTGTGCGCGTATATCACGGTCTACAACTGCTATTTTCTACTTACAAGCAAGGACTGTAGAGCCTGGGCAAACACCAGAAATACGGCTTTTGATAGTCACCGTGCAGAGATCTATATTTCAGATTAAAATGGCCAACTACAGGAAAAAAAATCTTAAGCACATTCTGCAAACCCAGATGGTTTACTTGGTATGGCCCTCTAACAAATACCTCCTAAACCAAAGCGAAAAAGATGAGGAAAGAAGTATTCTGTTTTTCGGCTTCTTACTTGGCTTCTGACAGAACTTCATTCACAAAAAAAAAAAATAAAAGAAATTGTTTCTCATTTACTTCTTACAGGCAGGCAGGCAGCTTCTCTTTTGTTTGCAAGCACAAAGCATAAGAAGAGAAAATCAAAACACTTTTCTGAAAACAAGAAAGCTCAGTACTGGAATTCAATGCTCAGATTTTAATTTCCAATTTCAGTTAAGAAACTCCATATTATGGAAGACGACTGTTCCTTCCAAACCATAGATATGCTGCTCTCATGCACACAAATTCTTGTCATATATCCTCATGCTCTGCACTTAGAAAACGTTAACAGGCATGAGCCCAAACTGAAACTGGTTCAAAGCTAAAAATTATTTGCCATCCCAGACACTCTCATGCAGTCTCTGTTCTGGGTAAGTTCTAGGATACATTATTAAAATTATTATTCCTCAAATTAAAATTATCCTGGAAATAGCTGTGAAACCTTTTTTTTGCCTCTCATCACCTCCAATAATATTTTAGAATACTTATTCTTAAATAATAATTATAACAAACATCAAAGTTCATCCATCAAAGTTTGAAACCAAACTAGAATTAACGGTGAAACCAAGGTGGTAAGTTCTAGCGTCAGCTTTAATGTCTTTATATCCATTTTTTCCAGATTTCAAACAAGCTGACTAGTCAAAATCTTGTTCTGCTATTCACGCTTTCTCCAAGTTTCCCCTTTCACTTTTCATGTTTCAGTACAAAATATGTAAGAACAGAAGCAAAAAGTTTACAGAAGTTATAACCAGCACAAATATCACCAGA
>VZSC01016783.1:23177-48510 GCA_013398225.1 Steatornis caripensis | reverse complement strand
AAAAAAAAAAAAAAAAAAAGGAAAGGTGTGATCCTATCCACACGTAAAGCTATGGATGAGTATGCTTTGCTTCCACATTTTCTCAAGCAATTTTTTTCTCGATGGCAGTGCTGAAATGGGACCCCTGCAACACTCCAGCTGCTGACAAGGGTTTTTTATTCTTTTCTAAAGAGCCATTCATGTGCATGGGAAGATTACTCCAGTGGCTGATTGTTCTCACTGTGAAAAACTGTCCTCTTGTGCTCAATGGGCATCTCCCCAGGAGTAACTTTACCCATTACCCTCCCCGTATTTTCCACATGACTCCTTGTAAAAAAGGGAGTCTCCATCTTCTTTGTAGCCACCCTTTAAGTACTGGAACATGGTGATGAGGTCTCCCCTAAGCCTTCTCTTCTCAAGGCTGAACAAACCCAGTTCTCTCAGTCTTTCCTCAGATGGCAGGCTTTCCATTCCTTTGATCGTCTTCGTGGCCCTTCTCTGGGCCCTCTCCAGCCTGTCCACATCTTTTTTGTATAGCGGGGACCAAAACTGAAGACAGCATTCCAGGTGTGGCCCGACAAGCGCTGAGTAAAGTGGGATGATGACTTCTTTATCTCTGCTGGTGATGCCCTTGTTGGTGCAACCCAGCGTCCTGTTGGCTTTCTTTGTCGCTGCAGCACGCTGTTCACTCACATCGAGCCTGCTGTCCACCAGGACCCCCAGGTCCCTTTCCACAGAGCTGGTCTCCAGCCAGGTACATCCCAGTCTGTGCTGCACTCCTGGATTATGTTTTCCCAGGTGCAAGACCTTACAGGTGTCCTTGCTGAACTTCATAAGGTTCTCGTTAGCCCACTCCACCCTGTGCAGGTCTTCCTGCAGGGTGGCTCTCCCTTCCAAAGTGTCTGCTTTCCTGCTCAGAAGTGTGGAGCTGGAACCCTGCTCCACCGAGCCTGGAAACAGCACCTTGCAGTGGGATGGGAATAAAGGGCCTGGGCTGATAAATTTGCTATATTTTTTTCCCCCAGCACTTTATTAAATAAACTCTGTTCCAGTTTGCAAAATTACTGTGCTCAGTCTTTATAAAGAAACATTCTGCATTGTAGATTTGTTATGGTTCAGCACTTTGGTTCAGAGCAGAAATGAAATACAAGCACAGAGATGTAAACAACTGCACCTTAGCTCTGCCAGAAAGTTATCAGGTATAGCTCATCAATATAAAAAAAAAAAAACAAAACAACCACAAACAACTTGGTTCCAGAGAAGACTTGTGTTCATGGATTAAGTATTTAAAACTTAAGAGGGCCAAAAATAATTCCCAAGGCCAACACCAAGATGTGTGTGTGTATGTGTTTGTGTATATGCACATATATATATATAAAAATACGCAAATGTAATTCCTAGATACTAATTCACTCCTGAAGAAGCTGACTTTTTCCCCCAAGAATTCTCACGTAAACATAGAACTTTTCTTCTCCATCTGAAGTGGAAATGCACTGGAAGATAGACAAAGCGCAACCTAGGAACAATACACCAGTTTCAGTTGCAAGTGCGTATTTCTTCGTCTGGTTACGCCACCAGCCTTCGGAGAGGGACCTCTCTTTCAATTCATTATCTTGTTTCTTATTTTACATTTGCTATCTGTGTCATCTCTCAGCTCTAATACATTCAAAAATCCCCCCACTCTTTTTCCTTGAATCCATTTTCCTCATCATCTGCAATTTAATCTGACATGAAGCCAGATTGGAAACGCGGAGCAGAACATAATGGTTGGCTGTTGTTTTTACAGCAAAGTCATCACCACAGCTTTAGTCCACCCTTTGAAGGAGGCAATAAACCACAATCTCACCATATACAGTGTGTGCCCAGATGAAAGGAAAGCTTATGACACGGGCAATTCAGAAATCAGTTGGACATCCATAACTTTGCTAACTACTACTAGTTTTGCAGTCTTCCTCAAATAATTGGTTTACATAGATTTTCAGCAAAAAGAAAACAACCTGAAGCTTTCACGAATTTAACCTTGCAGAACAGTGATTTATTTGGTATAATAGCTACCTACTAATAACAGGCATGGCTACAAGACTAAGAAAAGCCAGTTTCCACTTCATCATTTTCACATATTCCTCATTACTGTTTTCTAGTATCCCAGGAAAGGGGTTTGCAGTCCAGAACACTGATATATGTGCTTCACAGGGCCCAGGAGAGTATCAATAATGATATACACATTAGTATGGTGCCACTTTCATTCAAAATAGAATTATGTTCAACATTTGTTTTCTGAGCACAGCACCCGCTCAGTATTAATTTCATAGTTGCCAAGACAGAGGAATACAAAAATCACCACTGTGTCCTCCTTAAACTTGTTTCTTCCTTTTTTTATAATTATTAAAATAGGAACAAGTTGACATTTATTAGAGGAAAATTTCCACCTACGACTAACGAACTATGAATCTGTGGAAAGAGACTGCACCTGGAAACCAGTGTATGAAAAAGCTCTGAAAAAACGTGAGAAGGCAGATAAATAAGATACATAAAATTCTCACTCCTTAACCTCGTATTATACTTCGAAATATAGCTAACCTAGAGTACGTCATCCACAAAATTCCAAATATCCTCGTCCCACAACAATTTAGTACAGGGCTTTTTTGGCAAAGCCCTTTGACACAAACTAAGCGCTCCCTTACATTACCTCTGCGCTGCCTGCACCTTTATGAAATTTGAAACATCAGCTCTATAATGGTACCAAGTCACTGAAGTTCAACAAGATGCTCTAGTGACTACGAACAACTAGAAGCATGACAGTTCAGAAGCAGACAGTTCAGATCACTCTGTAGACGCAGGGGACTGAAGGCAGTGCTATGAGATTATTTTACTGACCCTACGCCATGGCTGGACCCTCCCTGTCCCCCGTCTCGGTGGAAGTGCCAGCTGCTCCCATGAACTATACTGATGTTCCTGCTGCCCCAGCCAGAAGGGTGTTCGCCGCTTCTGGCCAGCTGCTGATTTCTTGGTTTTTGAAGCAGAAGGGCTGCACACCACTGCTGTCCTCCCGTCCTGCGCAGTCAGAGATTGCACAGTGCTGTCATGGGACTTGGAGCTGCCAGGACCACTTGTTCACCATGACTGAGGCAACTAAACTTCAGTAAGTGCTTGAAGTAGTTTTGATATTTAATTAACAGCAAATATATTCTAAAGACGTCTCTTGAAAACCTTCTTTCTAAAATTAGATGCGTATTAATTATTGTGCTCGTAAGATAATATTCATTCATGTGATCGTATTATGCAGGGAAATATTTCTGAAATCCACATTTACAGCAAATTCTGTGGTCACTTTTCACCACTTCTCCGACAATTTTGAAGAAAAAAGTCCTCTTGAACGTTAAAACTTGATTTTTTTATTAGCTCACTACTTCCGTAAAAACATCATACATATTTTACAGTTTAAAAGTCATCACTTGGCTAATTTCTGTATTTAAATCGACAACGAAAAGCACAAAGGTATTTATGACACCAGAGTACATAAGTAAGTTACAGGCTGCTACTATAAATTCTTGCATTTCAATGGGTCTGAATAACAACCATTTGAACACAGAGAGTTCCTGCAGACCTTTCTTTTCAGAAGGGTCTTGCACCGTTCCTCCGGTGCCCCAGGCAGCTTAGCCGGATGGCAACCCTGCCTTTGCGCAGACCTATTGGCAGGTGTACAGGTACACACACTTAAGTGCAGCCAACAGAACTTACACTGTCAACTTTTTCAAGCTTTTGATGCGCTATTAAAGTTACAACTGTGGGATTGTTCAATACGTTTTCCTTCTATGTGCTTGAGATTTTTGGTTTGTTTCTTTGAAATCAAAAAATTGTAGTGCCAAGGGATCAAAAATTGCAACAGAAAAAACCACTAGTTCAGAACGCATTTCTGGGCTTCAGCAAATTCCTCTTTTCACCAGGTAAGCATTTTACTTTATACAGCCTCACTGAAACTGAGAAATCAAACTTGTTCCCAGATGGTTTGCTTGCAGCCCAGACAGCAAACCGTATTCTGGGCTGCACCAAAAGAAGCATAGGTGGCAGGTCGAGGGAGGTGATTCTCCCCCTCCTCTCTCATGAGATCCCACCTGGAGTACTGTGTCCAGCTCTGGGGCCCCCAACATGAGAAGGATGTGGACCTGTTGAAGCAGGTCCAGAGGAGGGCCACGAAGATGGAGCTGGAGCACCTCTCCCATGCAGAAAGGCTGAGAGAGTTGGGGTTGTTCAGACTGAAGAAGGCTCCTAGGAGACCTGATAGCAGCCTTCCAGTACCTGAAGGGGCCTACAAGAGAGCTGGAGAGGGACTTTTTACAAAGGCATGGAGGGATAGGACAAGGGGTAAGGGTTTTAAACTTAAAGAAGGTAGATCTAGATTAGATATTCAGAAGAAATTCTTCACTATGAGGGTAGCGAGACCCTGGAACAGGTTGCCCAGAGAAGTTGTGGATGCCCGCTCCATGGAAGTGTCCAAGGCCAGGCTGGATGGGGCTTTGAGCAACCTGGTCTAGTGGAAGGTGTCCCTGCCTATGGCAGGGGGGGTTGGAATTAGGTGGTCTTTAAGGTCTCTTCCAACCCAAACCATTCCGTGATTCTATGATACAGCACCATAAACAGACAAAACTTTTCATGAAATGCCGTCTCTTTTGCAATAAACATAATTTTCTCTCGTATTTGATATCAGGTGTTAAAATCATTAGAAACTGATTTTCATTTAGCACTGAATATGGCATCTCTTTTCTGTTTCTGAAGCAATCCTCTCAACTCCTGAAATTGTGTAACAGTTTTCTCAAGTAACTGACAACTGGAGAATCACACAGACTGCAGCTAAGATGCTCAACAAGCGTAGTACGTTAATCTAGATCTTCTTTGGAAACTACAGATTTATTTCTCTACAAACAGATTTTTAAAAGTATATGCACAAACACACACAAGGAAAGCCCTCATTTATTTATGATCTTCCAATTAACTTCATGCTTTCTTCCCCAAGCTCAAAGCTAATTGTTGATATGGAATTGACATTTACATTTTCTGCATTTTAAACGTAGTAGGAAAAAGTCTAACAAAAAACTGACAAAAAACATGACTGCAGAAAGATTTTCAAAGACCAAGAAAAAAATTGATGCAAGACAACCTGATCTGAGCAAGGACTTCATTGTACTGTTGCTACTTTCCACAATACCTATAGCCTTATCCTTTTGATCACATAAAGCATGAACTTCAATGAACTGTTTTCATCGGGCAAACAGCTTTTCAACTTATTGGAAACTCCATGGAAAAAAATACTGAGTTATAATTACCCTTTAATTACAGCATTGTCCAACAACTGCAACATCCTCTTCAATGAAATTTGACTGATGTATATTGCATATACTCAACCAAATATACAGCCCAGCAGTCTAGTACGACTGCATCGATTCAAGGACTTTGTTCCGTCTTCAAATAGTAATATTAACAGTCTAAATCCAAAGGAAATTACCATCCTAAATTGTTCTTCAGGATCTGAAAGGAAGACTCTTCACCAAACACTGAGACTCTTCCACAGAAGCAACTGTCCCCAGCCATGGAGCTACCTGTCTTTCCCTAAAAAAACCCCTCTCTTCCCCTGAAGAAAGACCGTTCCCTTCAGAACAGCTGGGCAAAAAAGGCAACTTGTGGCCACCTCCAAGCTGCCTGACCAGCCACCAGAAAGACTGAGGGCTGAGCCAACTCTTTCTCAGAGCATGAGTACAACTTTGAGCCTTTCCTCTCCATGCAGCTGTAGACTTTCACAAGATCTACAAACGTAATAAGACTTCTACTTGCCTGCCAGATGGGTGGAAAAATGACCAAAACCTTCCCAAATTACTGCACCTTGAACTGAAAAAGCAACTTCAAATGCCACTTTATTATTACCTCAATTTGGAATATTTTCCTTCCTGAACAAAATTGTAACTAGGAAAAAAGTGTATGTTAACAATATTCTGTAAATTACCATTTCATATTATTTTTCTAGCGATATCTGTATTTTCCCTGAACTAGAGCTTCTGAAAACATCTGATTTCCTAGCTTTTCTCAACATCCCACCAAGAGAGAAGATTTTTTTCTCATCTGCAAAATGAGTAAGCAGACGACTAAATTTAGCTTAAGAGCACTCTTTTCCTTGGGAGCCTGCCTTTGCATTCAGTGGGCATCCATCAGAAGCAGACACGGCACTTGCATTTACAATGTAAGCATACAAACACCAACATCTAAACTTGCTCTGAAAGTACAATACTATAAATGGACAACTTCATGGGCATCAGCAGCAAAGCTGCACTTTCCAAAAGATAATGAAGAACCCTTCCCAAAGCAATGTTAACTCTGATTTTCTTTCCATCTCTTCTAATGTACCATTTTAGGTCTTCCCTGGGACAGCTTAGACGTATCCTCTATAAATGGCTAACTCTTCTGTCGTCATCCTGAAACTACGCAGGGATAACCATGCAGCCCTTTTGACATTTCTCTACCAAGAAGTGAAAGGCTGCGCGTGTACGATGTAATACACCAGGAAATATTCTGTATGTTTTCTGAGAAAGCTGAATACTGTAAAAATATTGATTGAGAACTGGCTGACAGCTCTCCCAGAATATAAATGTTTAAAATGTTCAACAGTGAAAGACGGACATGCAGAGCTGCTGACTGGTTAGTTTTGTATTATTTCAGAATTAGATCCCTCTGCACTCGTTAGAAGTATCACCTAATGAACACTGTTGGAAAGCACCCTGTTTGGCTGGGTGTCATCGTCTTCATCCTTCTTCTAGGTAGTCAGAAGAAAGGAGTAACTCGAACTTACTGAAACTCAGTGTTAAGATTTAATTGTTAAATATTGTTCTAAGGTTAATACAAATTTCAAACTCCATTCTCCGTTTGGATTCTGGACAAGAAGCTAAGGCAGTTCTGCAAGCAAAAAGGAAACGTTTGCCTGCGCAAAGCTAAGAACAGTCGTTTTAGAAAAGGAACAGGACTTCAGCAGCGACATGACAAACAACATATCACTTCGAAGTAAACAAAAGCATTAATCATCAGATTTCAGAAGAGCAAGAAGCTATCTTCTGGTACTGAAAGTTAATTAATGTTTAAGATAATACTGGGATTCGCCTCCCAGTTTTCAAAAAGTAGGACAAAATGGGTTTGTTAAAAAAAAAACCAAACCCCAACCAAAAAATCCCCACAAACGAACAATCAAACAAAACCACAAAATCCATAAAACTGAATGCAATCAAAACCCACCGTGTATGGGATAGGAAGAGGGCTGTCCAGCCTAGGAAACATCGGTGTCTTTCAGCCTTTCAACCAGTACTGAAAGCAGTGCAAGTCTGAACTTGCATCACTTTTTTTCCTGACTCAAACACTGGCACATCACAGCGTTGCCCATCCTTCTCCACCATACCTAGCGACAAATACAGTCAAATCCAGAGCATCCGACAATTATGGGGGCAACAAAGCGATCCCTTGGACCATAATAATTCAGTAGGCTTCGTGTCACGCCTTTTCCGTAGCAGCCTCTCTCACCTGAGGCTGAACAGAAGATCCAGGGTTTTCACAACAAGCTGCTGCAACAGAGGAGGTAGGGGCGAGTAGTCAACCAAATCTTTGTGGGACTGAGTACGCTACGTGCTGCTCAATTAATGCTTCCATGCAAACATACAGTCAAACCACGCCTTCTGGAAACCTATTTAACAGATACCAGGGAAACTCGCAGAAAGCATTTATCTAGCTCTGGAGCACATTTTACAGTCTTACGATTCCAGGCTTACCCTGATTTCCAGTGTCACTGCAGCCCATACAGTACACACACAGAGACCAGTGCAAGACTGTTTTTACCATTACAAAAAAACTCAAAGCAAAACCACATTCCAGTATTGAAACGCTATATTGGCTTCATAAGTTTATTTACCAATGCATAGTTTGCTACCAGTAACAACGGCAGGGCCACTTGGTTTCTGCCATTCACCTCACACCACTAATGCAATCAAATTGCCCAAGGAAGCACGTACAGAACATGTCACCGCTTACAGCATCTCTACAGTAAATCATCCAAGCGGAGACGGTCAACCCCGACAGTAGCTGCATGTGAGTTCATGTTATTCCTGTGGGAATCTCTGATCCAGAATGCCCTGGGAGAACATCTAAGTCAGCTGAAGACAGTGCCACTTACGCAACTACTGTACACGTCTGTTTTGCATAGACAAATCAAAACCAGATCTAGACTCTGTGTCTATAGCATATATTTATATACAAAAATGAAAGACATACACACACCCATTTTTTTAGAAATTCACTCTTATTTTGAACATTTTCTCAGAGAGACAGCTGCCTTGAGCAAATCTTGCAGACTACTTTCGCTAAAGAAGCAAGACTTCGCATCCAGGAACACAAAGTTTCATTGCAGCAGTTGTCTTGCCAGACATTTTATCCCATCTCCAGGCAAGACAGGGAAAAATAAATAAAGAAATAATAAAAATAATACATCAGCATTAAAGCCCTGGAAAGGGTGCCTTCAGAATAAAAAAATGTAAAAAAAAACCCCAAAACTAAACTAAACAGAGGGAGAGTGTGCATGCAGAGAAAGAGAAAAAAATCCACTTCAGGAGCATTTATAACACAAGACTTTCCTTAATGTTTAAGACACCGTTAAACAGATGCCCTGCTGAAATAGTGAAGGCATTTATTTCTGATATTCAGCTACACACATATATACATAGGTTGTGGTCATGTGTGCGTCTATTGCAGGGTGTGAGAGTTAAAGAGGCAAATCATTTCGAATAACAAAAATTCCTCGGTTCTTATAAATCTCTCCACTGCGAGGGCAACGCAAGAGTAAATCTAGTGTGCGCATATAGCCTTACCTTTTCTTTATATAATTAACTAGCGATGCTTTTAAAATATGCTTATGGCACTGCAAGATGACACTGTGCTTCACCCAAAAGAGTGACTCTGACTCTCCTCCATGCAGCCACTCAGCACATTAAGGAGAAAATTAGCAAGTTTGGGTTCAGTGAGCAACACGTTATTTCTGAAACAGCAAACAAAAATAACAGAAACAAAACATTCCTAGTAAAGTCTATCTTTAATTATTTTAAATAAATGTTCCGGTTAGTAAACGCCATATCAAGTGAAGTTTCTCATTTACTATAGCTCTAAGCTAAGTTAAAGCTGCAGTGCTGTCAAACAGAGAGAGAAAGGGAAAGGATCCAGAGAAGGCACATCATACCCTCTTTTGTCTCCAAGCAAAATACAATGTAACTATCCTCAGATACAAAAACAGCATACCCAGTCACCTATGAAGATCTAAACTTTAGTCTAAAAACCGCTTCGGTTTAATATAATCCTGACCTGTGCTATGCAGCCATCCGAAATCTTGCCAATGATGCTTTCACCACCTTCAACACACACGGTCAGCAAATAAACATCCAATAAACAGCAGTTTAAACAGCAGACAGCTTAACCTTTCTCCCGTCTTTAAAAAATGCCAGACTGTTCAGTGTTTGCTCAAGACTCTTCTTTTAACAACATTCAATTCGAATGAGCCGGTGCAAATGCACTGTTCATCCTCTCGTGAGGGGAGGATGCATTTATGTGAAACATGAGGAGAATGCCGAATGCTGAAACATACTCTCCGCATCCTCAATGAGGTTTTATTACACGGCTCTCTTTCTTCTCACTGGCGTGTGTCAACACATCTGCAACCATTCCACTTCTTTTATGCCCAGATGCTATCTGTACACTTGTATTTACGTTCGGCACTCTATGGGAACACTATATATCCCACATGCATTATAAACCAATTGGGGCTATTTAAAAAATAATCAACCCTGCCACTCCAAGCGCTTGTATGCGATAATGACATTAAAAAAAAAATAATTTTGCTAATATTGCATACATCTAACTTTCTGGTTATTAACAACCAGATTTAAAAACTTCTTTGGCTTCCAAAGGCATTAAGGGCTTGGAAACTCAAATGTGCCTAAAGGTTGTCCCATTTTATAAACTAGCTCTATGGTCCTCAGAGGAAAACCTGGTAGTTTAATTAAAAATACAAACAAGTTTTTAATTAAAAATAGTTATTTTGTCTATTGTATCAGAGCTTCATATGATAAAAATCTATAATTTCTGAACTCATCAGAAAAAAATGTATGGGTTAAAATCTGTTTAAAAAACCCCAAACAACAAGAAACAAAAGACAAACTACAAAATCATAACCAACTTCCTAGAGCCTGCAACCTCTTAAAGAACATTACTAGTGCAACTGTAATTTTTGGTTAAAGAAACAGGACGTACGAAACAACGGCTTTTAGAGAGATCTTTGAGTGTCTTGGGCTATGACAACTAGATTTCACCAGCTTTGATAAATAATAAAAGAGTCTGGCAAACATTCAGTTTTTCTAGTCCTCCACCTACATGGTTCTACAGTTCCTATCAATACATTATTTATATTTCAGGAGCATTCTCCACGCAGTAATCGCCTTCTACACCAGTAGTAAAGAAGTCTCCGTTGCAAAGATCCTCCGTTCCAAGACACCAAGGAAGAAAAACGTTGTTTTGTTTTGTTTTTTTTTTTAAATACAGTTTCTAGCCATAATAAAAATGCATGTTTCAAGTAATGGCACAGAGATGCTGCCACTCTAAATGAAAATCTCATAGAAATATGGAGTTCAAGAAAAGCACTATCTACAGCAATACCTTTCACTATCGTCTTTGCTAAAACAATAAAAGTTCAATAAAATAAAGCCTTAAAAAATATAACTCATCTTGATAGCTTCTGTATCTTCCCTGCTTTTTCCATTTATTTGTTTCTCTTTATTCTTTTCACTATATACCTAATATTCATTCCTCTTAACACCGTATTTCTCATTCTATCACTATGTCCTGACTAAAACACTGCCTCTTTACCACCACTTAAAGCTGAGTGATTGACCCCAGGAATTGTCTGGAGTGCCTGACCATTTGGTTTGGGGTGGGGTGGGGATACACCACACATCTCCACCGGCTCTCCTGGATCAATCTCCCCAGTCGCTCAGCGCCCCAGAGAAGGGGTCCCCCCTGACATAACCCCATGAAGCACCGCAGGAGTTTCAGAAAGGGAAACAGAGCATCAAGGGCTTTCTAGGTAGCAGAGCAACTTTCAGATTTTTGCTCATTAAACATGTAATCACTTCTTAGTGATTTTCCGTATCAACCAGGTCTCTATTTGTCCCTGTTCAAAACAGGCTGCTACAAGTTAATTACTGCATCTTCAGATATGAGGGGTTTGTGGCTTTTCAATATGGAGGTTGAGTGAAAGCTTAGCTCATCCATTTATCAAGCACTCTCCTCCTCCCAAATCAACAGGAGGAACAAAAAAAAAGGCAAAAAGCCACCAACAACACAACAAAAAAATGCTCAGACAATAAAAGTACTCCCTTCTTTCCTATCTGAAGAGAAGAGAGATACATTGAAGAACATATATTCCATCTGATCTGCTGAAGACTACTGACTGCAATACAACTTAATTAGCATTATAGATACAAGACATGTATAGGAGGGAAAAATCTAAGACCTGAAAGAACATAAACTACCTGGTAGTTCAATATTTAATTTGTTCATTTTTATTCTGAGCTAAGAAGTTACCCTCTTCCTAGGATGTCCCTTGCTGAACAATTCCAGGAAAAGAAATAGGTGGTTTGTATTCAGATCACGTCTTTTCTATTTTGCTTACTGAGGAAACTCCTCGTTTCACCTGCTTTACCTTTCGTCATAACAAGCAGGAGGCAGCGTTCAGAGACCTTGAACTGGAAGTACCACTCGTGCGTACAACATAGCAGCTGTTACATGATCCCAAGCTCTGTTTACCCCGTTTGAACCAACTGACTTAAAACCTGTAAGTCCCCTTTTCTCCTACTAACTTTTGAATAGAAGTAAAACAGGGACTAAACAACTTCAGGACTTCCAGTCTGCGTCACACTGCCATGCTCGTTCTCTGCAGAAGGCCCCAGACACAGCCCAGTTTCACTCCAGGTCACGTACCATCCTGTGCACCAACAACTAAGCGACTAAGATTGCACTTTCCTGTTTGTATCAACCAAGGATTCCACCCAGTGCAGCAGCAGCTGCATGCTTGTCTGCAGAAACTCAAAAGATTATGTTGACTGCCTATAGTTGCCACCCAGTTAACAAGAAAACAAACTCAACTTCAAGAATATATGTATTGATGGTTCAGATGAAACCTTGGTAAAATATATAGCCTGGGGAGGGGGGAGCAGGGAAACAACCAACCAATTCCCATGCTGCAGAGGAATACCCCCAAAATACCAACTGTACACACAGAAATTTGTTACTAGAAGATCACCAAATCAGCACCTGAGTGGTCTATCAAACATAAACAGAAAGGACTGACACAAAGACTTCTCCAAAGAGGTGATCTTGGAAAGCACTTCTTGAAAAGGCAATACAAGGTATAACGTAGACTAGCAGAGAAAACTAAGGTCATCATTTTGTTAATCTACATTAATCTACATGAATTCTCATACAGCCAACAGAGGTTCTCTATGTAGGGGTATACATCTGTTTAATTCTGATTTACTATAGGGTGATCATTCAAAACACATGAAGAGGAGACCGGGTGACAGCACAAACCAAAGTGAAACAATGGACTGCAAGGGGACATTTGCAGCTTTGTTCGTGAGTCCAAGGACCAGAAATTTCAAAAACTTACTTAGGCACCAAAATCCCACTGAATTTCAACAGCGCTTAGACATCTTCGTCTCTGAAACGGATTTTAACTTTCAAGTGCTTTTTCCTAGCAATAAATAGGACTGCTCAGAGAAAAAATTACTCTACCACTATGTACCTATCCAAATCATACATTTCTTCGGAAACATCGTAAGCCCACAAGACAGCAATGCATTCACTCTATTTCTTCACTTTACCCAAGGAAGAGTCCAATGGAGATGAGACGTTGGGTGTAAGTAGTTACAAATCAGCTGAAAAGCAAAAGATACAACAGCCTTGTTTCCTATGTTCCTGAATCATAAATATGCCAGCAGTGGGGCCACAATATCTCACACAAGTCAGGATTTTCCACTTCACCGCAAGTATCCAGAAACATGGCTTTTCTTCCTCTGGCTATTTTTTTTCTTTTTTTTCTTCTTTTTAATTGCATACGTAGTTTACATAGCAAAATCTAACCTTCCTTTATTTGTAAATCAAGATTTTCTGGTCTGCATCTTTCTGGAGAAAAGCCTAACAACGTCAGGCTTTGAAGTCTGAAAAAACAAAGTAACAGCCAAAATTTCTATCAAAACAAAAGTGGTTATGAAAGTCCCACTTGGGGGAGTGGGGAGGGGTGGGGCGGGTAAAGGCACTCAAAGGGATTTAAGCACAGAAACTTATTTAGCATCCATCTTGCATCTAATGGTAAAGGTTTGGTACTACTCTAGACTACCAGCTTATCTGTACATTAGTAGTAATATAGAATGGGAGAGAGGATTTCCAACTCCCTTATCCTCACCTTGCCAAATCACTGTCCCCAAGCCATCTTTAAAAAGGAAGGGCCAGTAGTAAGATGCAGTAAGTCTAGGGCTTACATAAAGCACTCCCAGTGAAGCATCTGCTAATAGATGTATTAGAAATTTTCTCAATAGTGGGTTTTGCATGTTTGCACAGCTGTTATAGATAGATGCTATTTATTCACCGCTACTTTATTTTTTTTCATTTTAAAATAAAGTGTACCACTATTAAATCACTGCCGCCTTCCCCTCCTTGTCTCCCAATTCGGTTCTCTGACTTTCACTTATTTGCATTCCTCTTCACGTTTAATTTCCTCGCTTATTTAATGCCTTTCTCCATCACCGCTGCTAGCTTTTCCAACCTCTCCTTTTGCTGTGTGATTTCTTTGTTTCCATTTTATTTTGTGGTTTCCTTGTACTTCGCTCTGTGCCAGCTTGACTTTTTTATCTTTTCTCTTTCTCTGCTGTTCATAAGAATCACAGAGCATCTCAAGCTGGAAGGGACCCATAAGGAACACTGAGTCCAACTCTCTGCTCCTCACAGGACTACCTAACACTAAACCATATGACTAAGAGCATCGTCCAGACACTCCTTGAGCTCTGACAAGCTTGGTGCCACGACCACTTCCCCAAAATACGGAACATTTTATTAATTTGCGTTTCATCCTTGCTCAGTGGCCATGCTAATCTTCTCTGCATTGTTCCAATTTTAGCATATGTGCTGGCAAAGCGAGCACAACTGCACATCCATTGCACATATCCTGTTCCTTTCCAACAACCCCAAATTAGCAGAGCAGCTCAGATGACAGCAGCCTGTCCATGGCTCACTCCATCAGCTTAACCACCATGCAGAAAGTGAAAACTCGAGAGTTTGATCAATTGGCTGCCACAAGACCAGCATTTGTGAAACAAGGAGATCAAGCAATTAAGGTGTGCAACTATGGCTAAAACATTATACGATCTCGGTGAATGCTCTGAAGACCAAGGCGTTCATAACTAAAACACAGTAGCATAAAATTTCTTCTTGTGGAAAATCACATTTCCTCTTATTAATGAAGAGCCCAAGGATTCATACCATGACTGCCGTGCCACTGTGCACTGTCACTGACAAACATCAACACCATCAACAACTTCCTATTAGCAATCCCTCTTCCTATAGATGACGTAAAACCATCTCACCTTGCGAATTAACCCGTCCCGTCCCCAGCAGGGTTACAGCACAGCAGCTCCCCAAAAGGCTTCAGAGGCAGTGGGTTAACGGACGGTCACTGTCCACGTCGAGGTTCAGAAGGCTGGTCTCCACCACCTTCAGTAGGGTATTAATTACATTCTTCTTGGAGTCAAAAAATACAGAACTGAAAGCTGATGTGGAACATCGCTGGCTTTTCCGAGAATCCATTTCACTGATTAACTGTACTCACAGCTGTGAAGCTCTTTTCAATATTCAGCTTAATTATGTCTTTGCCGACGCTCAAAGACCATTACTTCTTGAAATGTTTGTCATGGTCAGCTATCTAAATGTGTTTATTTTGCAGAACATGAATAAGTGATGCAACTAATCACAATGCAAGTGTTACGCAGCTTCACAACATTTTTGTTGTCTGGCATAATAAGCAAGCTCAAAATAGGCGCTTGCCTGTTGGCACTGCCTCTCTTCCAGAGAATTTCCATTCATTTAGTATCTCCAGGCTGGCAGTTAAATCAGTTGCGAATGGCCAAAACGCATCCATCCACCCAAGCCAGAGACCTTCATTTAGGTTGAAAGTACATCCAAGCTCTCCTTGCTGAAAAGATTTTGGTTTTCAAGTTAAAATCCCTAACAGGTAGGCCAGACAAGCTGAACATTTCAAAAATAAAGCCAGAAGAAGTGTCGACTCCCGCAATTGGCCTGTCAATAGCAACAGACAGATGAGAAAGGGGCTGACAGCAGTCCAGCACACAGCTACCTCTCCACACAGCAATGCAAAACCATGCCTGATGCTAAGAAAATAGTTTTGCACTCATATTTGCAAGTGCCAAAACCAAGTGTGAACTCGTTTTATGTTCTGATGCTAAAATGGTGCTAACTTAAATTGATAAGAATATCTTTTTGCCAGAGATGGAGAGAAGACCACTCTCGCAAGTGAAGCATTTTCTGATGTACGGATTACCCCAGCACTGGACAAAGAGGTTTGCTCCCTTCTGAGCACAAAACCCAGCGAAGTATTTCCCCCGTATCTCCCGGAGAAGCCAGCCCGCTCTCCGGTTTTTTGAACTTAGAGCAGCTTCCTCCACTTAGGACGAAACCCCAGGTTCACCAACCTTTAGATCTCTATTTACCATTTAAGAACCTAAGCAAAGTGTATATACAGCCTCTGCAAGATGCTGAAGGAAAATCAACTTCCTTTCTTGCCTCCTGGTGAGTCACAGCACTGCTAGAAACGTAAAAAAATAAATATTTCTTTTATTTAATCCACATTTTCTCCACATTTTCCTTGAGGCAACAGATCCTTTGGAAGTCCCCAAGCAATATTAGTTCTTCTCCTGCCTTCACTGCTACAGTATTATACAGTAACATAGAATTTGCCAAGTCTTCTTTAAAATACGTGAAACTGCCAACTGACAGAAAATCAACTGCCTTTGGTACCTATAGTGAACTCAGGCAAAACAAAGTGGGAGGTCAAAGCACCTCTGAAATGTTTGAACTGTGGGGGAATATAGAAAAAGTAGCGAACAGGAGATAAATACAAACATTTATGTTACTATGAAGAGCACAGAAGAAGAAAGGTAGTTAAGCAGGAAGTGCATTAAGAAGAGAATAATTTGGAAGAATACACATTTGAGTTCAAAATGCAATTATTCAGACAGGAAATAAGAATTAAGAAGTAATTATTATATTTTGCAAAGGGAGAATAAATGCAACTGAACCACATTGTTCAGATCCTTGTGGTTTGGGGTTTTTTTTGTTTGGTTTTGTTTTGGATTTTTAAATCTTCACCAGTGGAGCCTCATGCCCCCTCCACCCTCTGAAATCAATCAAAAATAGTAATTAGAAAAAATTCCACTTCAGCATCCCCGTACACCCTGCGGCTAACACCACATTCAACATCATGGAAACAGTTAGGAGGAAAAAAGCCAGCTATCAAATAATTGACTACTCAAAGTACTTACATTCAGTACCTGGGTCCTGGTTTCCTACAGGACAGAGACTCTCAGTAAAAGCCAGCGTGCCATAAACATTATTGCATCAATTGATTTTAAAGACCAGCTGAAAGCTATTGTCTGTGACCAACCAGGTAAGCCAAACAATCTGCATCCAGGGACTAAGCAAACCACATTTGCACGTGAAGTATTTTGACCTCGGCCCCACGAGTGCTACCAGCAGAGGTCCAGCAATGAATACCGAAGCCCTTTTTCTCCTGTCTCTGTCCGACTCTATACAAGAGCTCCTACATGTGCCTCCCTCTTTCACGATTAGAAAGGAAAAAACATCTCCCCAGAGCTCCGCAACAACCTCCAAACTTAACTATTTGCTAGAGAGCAGGAGAAAAAAGACACAACAAAATCTCTTTCGAGAGAAGTAGACTTGGTAGTCTTCAAGAAGCAGATGATGTAGTAAGACGTGAGGACAGTGCTATCACAATTTTAAATCGTGTGCAAATGTCAGAAGATGACAAACATAAAGAAAAATAAGCACAAAACAAATTCTTAAAATGTCAAGTGTCTTCCTGCAAACCAGGTTACTGCAGGGCACGGGGCAAGCCAGCAGCAGGAGCACATGAGCTTAAAATGCAGCAGCAGCCCATGAACAGGAACAGCAAGGACGCTCACCGACTCCATGTAGGCCTCAGGATTACCTCTTCAGATCTCGGCAACGCTACCAGCACAAGTCCCATCCCAACACAACCCCCCTTTCCACAGACTCTGAATTTCATGTTCATTGCAGCACAGTACACCAGAACACTTCACGGGGTTGGGTTGGGTTTGGTTTGGTTTTAAAACTGCTGAAAAGATACTACACATGCAGAGCATTTTCTGAAGAGAGCTGCTTCAGCAATCAACAGTTCAGTAATAAACAGCTGGACCTACGGCTTTGACTCCTCTGCTACAAGCGTTTATGAATCTTAGAAAGAATTTTACTACATATTTCTTAACACTAGATGTGCATCGAAAGCCAATTTTCTTCCAGTAATGCTTTTGGAGACAGTTCACTTTTCTTCCAAAAGTCCTATTAATCTTGTAAAAGAGAATAATAACCTGAATCCAATCAGATATAGTATAAAATATTCCTGCAGTTCAGCATACTTCTATTTCACTTTGATGTCTGAGCCACTGCACATTCACTTTCCTGATCTTTTACACAATTAGGTTTACAGCAGAACACACATGCTAAGCTTCCACACAAACTGCACTGAAAACCTAATTACCAATACGCATTCCCACCAAAACCTGTAATACAAAAATGGTTCTCAGCCAGATCAGGTAAGTTAATAGATAAGGTACTTACCTAGTCCAGAATACAGCAAAGGAGTTAGCAACCTGGGTAGCAAATCAAAGCAATAAGGCACCAAAAATAGGAGTAATTCTGAACAGCGGAACATTTGGAGAAGGCTGGTGCTCTGCCAGTCACGCCATGAACCGAGGAAGACAAAATTCATTAAATAAATTATTCATTAGTGTTTTAACAACTCAGCACTGGATCCAATACTTCTCCTTTGGCAAAAGAATACTGCTATGAATCCATCCACTTGTAACTGCACTGCTGAAAAACTTAATGCCATTTATTGACAGGTTAATTTATAATGTCACCTTAATGAAAAAAATATTACCTTATCACTTTCAGACTGAAATGAAACTGCAGGTGATTGGGAACAATGTACCCACAGGCTAATGAATGATTTGAAGCGATTCAGTGTCCAATTAACACCAGCATCTGATTTGGGGTTTTTTTTCCCCCCCTGTGAAAGCATTAGGCCTATATTAATTATGCTTTTCATTAGTAGTAACACAAAGTTTCAATCTTGATGTTGTCCTTCAAGCAAAAATACAGAAAATAAAACAGTCACAACCTGAAATTCGCACAAGCAGAAGCAAACTCCCTATCACTTGCAGGCATGTAGAACAGTGGTAGGAAACCTTTCCTAGCCCAATTCAAACAGCTATCCCAACACAAGAGTAACTCAAGAAATAAGTGGCCTTTCTGTCCAAGACACAAGAACAGTAACCCATCTGCTTCCATCTGGAGGAACCTCTCTGAAGCCAGCTTCCACCTTTGCTTGGTCAAGAAGGCGGCTTCTTAAGGCTTTTTAAACTACTCTTTGCCAATAAAAAGGCAAATTAATAATCCACTCATCTTCAAGATTAAGCACAGCTGGGAGATTCGGGAAAAGGGCACTTGGGGTACGAAGCAAGTGTCCATGACTCGTTACAACCTCAGAACATGTGAGATGAGTGAACCAGCATTTGCGTCCTGCCCGCTTAGTAACACTGGATTTAGATGAGTCAAGCATAAATTGTGAAATGCAATAGAGGTTTTTTCCATAAAATAGTCATCACTAACTTTAATAACTCTCTAAGACCATAACTATGCAACTAAGATAAAAAATGAAAGCAAGTATTTAAGTCCAAACCTGGCTTGGCTTTTTAATACTGTGAGCATGGGTGGACTTAAGAATATCTCATTCATGTATAGTATGCCAGTTCTGTTATTGTTTAGGAAAGGTATAGCATCATTTCCTTAGGGCACTCTTGCAAGTACACCAGGCAAGAGACGTTAACTTTGTGTACCAAACGGTCACTTGAGAACAAAATGAGAACTCATTCCTGGAAGAGAGCGATTCTGGAGGGAGGTCAAGCTCTGTACTTGCCGATATTTTGCTCATCGATCCCAGACTCACGACATTCACCAAATAAATTATTAAAGCAACTAGAAAAAGAAGAACAAACAAAAAAAAAAAAAGAGCCAAGTATCATCCTTGCCGTGTAACTTTGTGATATTATCCTATACCTTTTCCCCTTCCTTTCCGTTATGAGTGTCATTGTTGTACCTTCCGACAGAAAATTATGAGAACTGCAACCAGCACTAATTTGAAGCCAAATATTGGAAAGCTTTGCAAGAAGGCTTCAATGACCATACGTACACTCCTATCTGAAAATCTACAGGAAAAAAACTCCCCAAAAAACAAGAAACAAAATCGTGCCTTTGCTTCTCATGAATGCACAATTTTCATTAAATGTCATCACCCCAACTACATCACACCTCATCCTTCTTTTGGAAGCAAGGCAGAAAAATCTATGCTTCTTCCTCTTTTTAACAGAGCTTTAACTGTGTTTCTAGGTTCCCCTTTGCCTTTTATTTACAACAATGATTTCTCACCCTTCCCTGTAAACTAAAGCAATTTTATCCCACCCATGTAGCAGCAATATGCAACTGCTGCCAAGCCAATAAATTATCAGACTCTTGGACTGATCATGCAAGGTAATTCTTTTCTGGCTGTTTTATCACTGACCTACAGTCAGCACTCCCCTCCCAGACCTGAAGCTCGAAGTCAGCTCCTGGTCTCCAGTATTGTGCTATTGCCTAGCAAACAGTTTTAATACAAAGAAACAATATATCAAGCTTGTTTCTAGCACTTGGCTCCCCAAGATTATCAAACTTGCTTCTTTTCCTCATGCTGTAAGAGGTCTGTGCTTCAGATTTAAAGGCTCAGGATTCACATTCTGCCAACAGTATACCTACAAGAAATTCACAGTTGCAAAGTACTTTTCAGACGAAGAAAAAGAAAAGGGGGGGAGGGGGGGAGGGTGTGTTCTTAAAGCTAGTTAGCATTTTGAAAGTGAACCCAAACCTCCGTCAAAATAAAACTTTTAAGATACATGGGTAAAAGCCAAATTGTATGCACCATGAGCAGATGCATGCAACCTTCTGCTTCTCCTTACCCCAAAGGCACTCCTAATCCAACACACTTTCACTGTCTCGCACCTTTCTCTTCCTGCCATAATTATCTCGCTCTGCCCCACGGACCAAATCTGGATGCTTTTCCCCGCGTTGTGCAGTCTCTATCCTTTCCCACCCAGTTCCATTCCCAATACCCTTCCCTCCTGCACTGCACGCGCATCTTTTAGCACAACCAAGAAATAACCGGAACAACAAATGAATGCAATGTATCATTTCTCTCCTCCTACTGTGACTAAAGAAAGGAAATCTTTACTGAAGGCATATAAACTAATGCCCTACTAAGAACAGCTGCAAATATTAAATGTTGTCAGAACGCTGGTGGTTGCCAAAATGAAGTATCAGCACAAACCAACTGCTATGCCAGCTATTCCTAGCCTTTAATCTGTACCTCCTTTCACAGAGACAGCTTTTTCACTACCATAATGTGCATTAGGTAAATCAAGCAGTTGCCCGAAGGCCGCTAGAAACCTCTCAGTCTTGAGAAAGTAAAGAAAACAAAAACGTAGCTTGAAATTCTTTATTGAAGCTGTAATAAAAATGTTTTTGGTAAGTACTGTCCACATTTGATAAACTAGTGATGACTACACAAAACCAGAGCTGTCTGAGTAAAACCTCACCTGATTTCCAAGCGTAGCACTTTGAAAAAGCGGGAAGAAATGAAATGAACTCAGTGGAGCTGCTCTGAAATGTCTCGAGAGCAAATCCCTCTGGGTTTACTGCCATGTCTGATCTTAAGTTTTCAGTTTAACTCACAACAAGGCTCTTCCTTTGATTCTTTAGGAGATCTACACTGAAGTTAAACAAACAAGTAACAATAAAATGTTAAAATGCTGCTTCTGTTCCAAATGCCCAGCGCCTATTTCTCTTAGCTGGTTAAAGAGGAAGGGTATCCTTTATGAAGACTCCCTGGGACACATGACTAATTTCACAGTATTTTTTCCTTCTGGTAAGCTATTCGGTTATTTCCTTCATTGAATACACACCACTCAGATCCACCAACGGCACTTCTAACAAATTTCATTTCCATGGCAATCAGCGTATCAGAGCTCTGTCCATGGGGGAGACTGACCAAAACTTTTCTTTAAGTTTTCTTTTTTTAGTTTTAGTTTTCTGCAGCAAATGAAGACTCTTTTATTGTAACAGCTAAATCTTCGTCTTGTTTTTTTTTTCTTTTTTAAATGGCAGGTGTTTTAAGCTTGGCTGCTCATACCCTTTTCTTTGCCACGAGCAAGCTAACATCCAAACATCACCTGTCATGGGGTTTCACCATTCACATCATTAGAAGGCAGGGTGGGAAGCACCCCAGAGGGTATCTCAGGCTGGATTGCCAAATACAGAAACTCAGAGAGAGGAGCAGAAGTGTAGGAAGCACCTAAATAAAGCCTGCCACTCACCAGTGCATCAGACTTGCAAACTGTTTTCCTGAGCGGCCTGAGGAGCTTTCCTAGGCATAGAAGAACAGTGACAATTATATCCGCTTCACAAACATTTCTGATAGCATCAGGCAAACTTCCGCTCCTCATCTGAGATCCCATCTGATTACTGGATGCCCTCCTTGCAACGAACGCAGACACAGCAGTGTGTTGTACCCGAGCCAGAGGCTACGGCACAGGCTCCTGTGCTTGATTTTATCCAACTCAGTAAGCCACCAAAAAGGGACAGTCCCTTTGGGCAGCCCTCCTTTGCGCTGCATTTAGAAATCATGCAGCCACGCTACAGCTGTATGAAGGAGGGTTGGGGTGTCATCATGAGGTGCGTGGTGTCAGGGAGGGTGGGAGATGGGGTAGCTTTATACTGAATCAACAAACTGGTCCAAGGAAACACAGCCCGGAGCTAGGGAGGAGGACGTGAAAGAGCTCAGCCATTTCTCTCATCAGCAATATACATCTACACCACAATATACGTATGGTGAAACCACACCATAAGCCAACCAAAACAAAACCGACAAACAAGTCTCATCCCTCGCAAGATATTTTTCCCCGCAGCACCTGGTGGATCCGGTACAAGTGTGCATGCCACCCAGGACATCACGACCAGAGCGAGAGCTCAAAATCCTTCCTCCCAGCTGCACCCCTCCCAGCGCAGCCCCCTTGCCCTGGTCACACCTTCCCAACTGCCTGGGCACGCTCAGGAATGCTTTCTCTTCCTCTTCCCTCCCTCCTCTAAAATCCCAGTTCTCTTGCTTTCGATCCAGCATTACTTGCCAACTGCTCCCTCAATGTATTTGCCTTCCCTCACAGTTTACATAGGTTATACACAGTGCAAGTTATACTTGTGAAAATGTACTTGTTTTGATAGCTGAAGAACAAAAAAACAGCCAAAACCCACTCCCCAAAAAAGAAACAGCAGAAATAAAAGTGCATAAATCAATGGAGATAAAACAGGAGTAATGTTTCACAGACACCAGAAGAGGGGAATCCTATTTAAAACAAGAACCCAGGAGCCAGAAGTACCTCACATTGAACAAAGGAACTGAAAACAAAACCCATTAGAAGCAATCCAGCCTTTGCCGAAACATATACGCATCATCATTAACAATAATAATTTGGCTCTTCATGTGTAATCACCGCATGCTAGCCTCACTTTATATTCATAACGGCCATTAACGTCAAGAGGAATTGTGCACACGGGCACCACGCTGCCCCCATGTTGCTCCTACGTCTGCAGTCCGCTCCGCAGAGAAAACTGCCTCCCCCTGCCACTTCTTCCCTCTAATCCAGCTCATGAATGCAAGCAACGGAACAGCAGGGGCAGCTGAACTGAGTCAAATTTAAAAAAACAGTAATTTTAAAGTTTTTTTATAATACTCACAAGAATTTTGTACTATTAAGACAGCACCGGAAAGGTAAGTTGTAACCATCTGCTCACAGGGTACTGGATTCAAGACAGCGCATAGTGGAGCACTGCAAGGACACAATCCATCACAGTCTGTGCTTCGGATTTTCATGATGGATTTCATAGGTTACCGTCATCTAAAAATGGCCATGAAGATTACAGATGTTGAAAATGCCAAAAGGAAACAAGCATGAATCCAGCATAGTTCATCCGGGATATCCCGCCTTCCACTTTACACAACACATACGGGGCAGGGGAAGCATAATGTTCCTCCCTCTGCATTTTGACAATACCCTCACAGGCTGAAACTTTCACAGCAAAAAGCTAAGAGATACGGCCTCGGTGTTGTAGGAAAGGTTCAGATAGAACAAATAGCCTTAAATCACTCTCACCAATGTACGCGTTATGACGCTCATCAGCTATATGGTCGTTATAATCCTCAACTGACTGAGACACAGAAACAGAAGAGTCTGGCTGAATGTTACTACACAAAAGGTTGAGCAAAATGAAGAAGCACATATTTGCTACCATTCCTCTAGCAGCTCAGATGAGCCACAAAACTATAAAAGCTAAGGTTTTCTTCATATATGAACAAAATCACTAGGAAGCTTCCAGGAACCTAACTCTAGGACACTGAAGGAATGGACTTTACAAAAGCGTTTACAATAAACAGAGAATAAATCATTCAATTGGACCAATGCTGTATTTTCTAGGACATCTTATCATCATCTTTTTCTAAACAGAACAGACCAAGTCAGTGTAAGTCAAGCCACAAAGGTACAATAATTTCATGTCAGAAGGACACAGGCAGAGATATTTCTTGAGGTGGGCTTATTTCACCCATTTATCCTAAAGCTACATCAAATCCAAATCCATCACTACAGCTACCAAATCTGAAGTAAGATTTCACATAAAAACCTACAGAATTGTGAATTCCAAATAGGTTTGCCTCAAACAAAAGATCAGCAGAAAATACTTACATATCCAATCTTTAATTCTCAGGTTTATAAAAAATATTCCGCATTAGGCGATACCTGCATAGGTTTACAATTCACTGTCAGTCCCTCATGTACTTCTAATACTCATTATTTCCTCTTACAAAACCCCAGCTTGTATCCACACTGTCTCAAGATAATTTCCGATTTTGCTATCTTCTTTGCAATGATTAACCAACATACTTAAAGAGTCCTTTAGATAAAGACATGGAACAGAACAGTCCTCCAGAAACCTTGCTTGTCAGTGCCCATTATTTTATATAATTATTTAGCGAAGTAATATCCTATTACTTTATCAAGTATTTTATTACTGTATCAAGTATTATGTGACATAAGGCTAAGTTTTCTATCTTTAAGGTTAGTCTTTATGGTTTAGTCTTCTATTACGTTAGATCCTATTTTTATAACGTATTTTAATTGGCAATTCATCTACTTAGGTCGTGAGAATTCAGCAGGAAGTCACCAGGCACTTCCATCTTGTTCAAAAAAAGTTTTCCAGCTGATTTCATGCATCCCATCCTCAGCTGGAGACAAAGTGGAAGGGCACTAACAGCTGGAGGGATCAAGTCTTCCACACGCGCGAGAACAGCAAAGCCTGGTTCCTGATTTGACATCTGTCCCCAAACCTTCGCAGAATTTCTGTATCACTGAACATACTTAACTCATCTGTAGTTTCCATCTCATTTTACTGGAAAAACACTTAACACCTGCAAAAATGAAAGCATGTGGAGAAGAGGGGAGTAAGGAAGGGCACCGCCAGCACCACCAGACAGGTGAGGAAAAGAGATGGACCCTGCCAGAGGTGTGAGGGGCTGAGCAGCACCTTTTTAAACGCACCATGCTAACCTGCCCTCCGGCACAGCGCCCTGGCCCCGGACGTCTGGAATTTCAGTATATCTATGAACATCTTTGTTGCTAGAGGCTTCCATCTCCAGTCCCTTGAAAAGTTAATAAATTAGATTCACAGAAGACTTGCATTTGGATATGCTTGCATTTGGACAAATCCCTAGATTAAAACCCTTAGAGCTTTAGCAGTGCATCCCCCCCGCCCCCCC
>VZSC01016783.1:0-20178 GCA_013398225.1 Steatornis caripensis | reverse complement strand
CGGGGGGGGGGGGAACACCGCTTAGAAGGGGGAAAAAGGGTCAGCAGTAAAACAAAGTTTCTGCCTGAAGCAAACTGCAACAGATAACTTAAGAAACCAAGCCGCTGTGTGCCGCTGACTTCATTTTTCAGGAAACAAGTTAGCACTGTGCTCTTGAAAGCAACAGCAGAGTTTGAGCTAGGAACAGAGATATCACAATCGTATGGTGGCTTCTGACTCACCCAACACCCCCATTCAGTTCAACAACGATGTATTTTCTGCACAAAGACAGTAAAGCCATTACAAAGTTTAGTAACATGCAAAATTACAAAGTGGATTAGGAGAAAAGCAGTAACATTTTATCACGGTCATTTGTATTCAGGCCTCTGAAAGGAAGTTAGTAAATCTACAAAAATAACGACTTATGTAATCAGTAAACACTTACCTTTCAGGTATATTGAGAACAGGTGGCTTTTTGAAACCGAGCTTTAAAATTTGTTGCAGGCATTATCAATTTTATTTTTATATTTTAAAAAATTAATTAACATTTTTTATTAAAATAAGTACAAGTTTGAAACACTCTGTTAGTAATACATATAGCTTTCAATTGAAGCAGTATAATATAGTTGGCTTACCTATGTTACATTAAGTAATAATGCAAACGTGATCTATTAAATACAAACCAGCTCCTTAATGGTTTAATTGACCAAACACCTTTTCCTTTGAGCATTGTAAGGAAGTCACCAAAATGGAGTTCCTTGCCCAGGACAGAGTCGCTGTGCAATTAAGAAGTTACTACTAAGCAGCAATTAAAAGAAACGATAAAAAGATTAAACAGCTGTCAGTCTCAGTTAAAAGACCGTACAATGAGAGAGGATCCTGTTAGTGTAAAAGGTATATTACCTGGAAATGCAGCAGTACATCAAACTTACACAGCCATGCATAAATTGTGAAAGCAGAAAACGTAATCAAAATCACGACTGAAAGAACTAGCTACTGCATTATGTTTCTTGCAACAGAAGTAAAATAGAGGTGGCAGATACCTTCATCTGTGTCCCAGAAAACTAGTTATGCATGATATAATCTATCATACCCAAATACAGCAACACTTTTTAAAGACACCTACTCAATTCTAGCATAAGATTCCAAACAGGAGAAAAAAAAAATCAAATTTGCAAAGCCATGCGTGTGTATGTATATCCACGTCCATATGGGGTGTCTGTATCTCAAAATTAACCAGAATAGATCCTAAGCATCCAGGCAGAACTTCAACTACTTGTTTCTTTAAAACATCATGTCTTCCATTACATAAATAACTAGTAGTACTTCAGCCTCTGAAAACAAACTAGTGAGCATGTTTTGCCCTGTCTGAAGAAACAGCCCAAGCCTTGGCAGCTCCAGTCTTTAATTGGAGAGAGATGATTAAATCTGCAACGGAAGCCAGCAACACTGAAGCAGGGTTCAACTGGTAATTCAGCACAGCATAGACACACACTCAAGCCCGCGAAAAATAAGAACAGTAGCTTGTGATCAGTTAAAAGGAGCGGCAAGAGTTTCTTTCCCAGCAGCCAGACTGAGATGTCCTTTCCTAATCCAAGCTTCAGCTCTAACATTACTCATTCTGTCAGTCAGATTCATCTGTTCAAACCCTTACGCTTCTGGGCACAGCTGATGGGCACCACCCTGCGTGACAACGAAGACCGCATCCTCCCAGACTATGCTTACAACATACAGTATTTCACCAATATTTAATATTCATACCTTCATGCTGGCACAAAGATCATCAGCAACCTAAACTTCAATCTAAATCTGAGCCTGTAAAATCCAATCTTAATAGGAACTGTTCTTGCATTGAGTGTCTTTATGGTTACCATGGATATTCCCACACATTTTTTTTTTTTTTAAATTAAAATGGGTCAGGTTTTTGGAGAGGCTCTAGCAACCAAGGAGGAAAACCTCTGATTCTTTCTTTGTTCACACGAACAATATCCCTAATCTCAACCCCTTGTAGCAAGTTGTCATCTCCAGCAGGCTCAAACGGAAACCCCAAGCCCCTCAGAAGTCCATCGTCACGGTCAGCCTGCTTCAGAGCAGCACTTTGATACCTGCACTAGATTTTTCTGTAATTCTCACTTAGCTTTTTTACTACAAACACACCTGATACATGCTTACATAGTTTAGGGAATAAGCATACACAAATGAAGTGAAACGTGTGTAAGTACAAAGCAATTTTTCAGGCGTTTTCCTCGGGGGCGTGCTTCCTCCATCCCAGCACGTTCCATTGCTCTCCAAAGTACAAAGAAAGAGGAAGAGGAAATGCAGGTACTGGAACATTTTTCTGTTACATGGCACTTGCACCGGTTTTGCTCACCTCAGCGGCATTATGTGACAGCCCAGTCCAATTAATTTGTCACCAAGAACCAGAGCTAAAATCATGTGCGAAACCAGCACTTAAAGGACAAGAGGAAAGGGTAAAGCAGTTTTCAAACCTTTACATTATTATCTCATGAATGGGGGGAAAAAATTGCTGCTGAATCATGGTCTAGGTTTCAGGTAGTCTGGAAGAAGTTTCATGGTTTCCTTCCAATAAATTCCCACGTCACAAATAACAAATGGAAACACGTCTTCAGCAAAGTTGACCATATCCACCCGTAAGATCCCCAAAACTGCAGAACACAAGTGCAGAGAATGCTTGGCTGCTTGTCACTTGCAAGAGCACAGAGGCAGTTGGAGAAACTATCTGTCCCCTGGACTCATCCCAACACAAGTGGCCAAAACCATGCCTACCTGCCATTGCCTCTTTACCAAAAACATCCACACTAATGACAGGATGGAGAAAAACACACTACTGCCTCTCATTACGGCTTCCTCCACTCCCATCACTTTCTGCAGGCAGGCACCTCTCTTGCTTTGCCTGTTTCTGTGTCTTGCTCACTTTCACTCCTCTCTGTTTTCCATGTTCCTGCTACTGCAGCCTTTGGTCTTCCCTATTTTCCATCATTTTAGTAATTCTATTTTTTCAACAGCTCACATGTTTTTAAGGGTATAATTTATCTCATAATGAGGACTGGCCCCGATTTTGCAGACAACAGCATCCAGGAACCTGTACAAATACTCTGTTTCGGTTCTCGACAGCAAGCCAGAAAATCAGCGGTTAAGTTTAACAAGGTTTCAAGCTGAAATCCACTTCAAACATGCACATTATAATTTCCTCATCCATACTGCATGACTGTAGAGACACAGCTTTCATCCTCTGACCAGCTGTCAATCCCTTTCAGTCTTTCCTCAAATTTCAACCACATTCCCTTTTCTTTACTCTCATACAGTGTCCTACTCCTATTTTATTCTCCTGCATACTAATTTCCTACCTTCTTTCCTTAGCAAATTATCTTTCAGTTCTTCTCACCTCGATCTGTCTCCTTTCTTTGGGTTCTTTCCACATCTCTGAAGCTCCCTTTGCCATTTTCCCATCAACTCCTTGTTCTTTCATCTACTGTCTCGTCTTCTGCTCACCAAAGCCAAGAATCAACACAGGCATCACGCCGGAAGCATCCATGTGCTCATTAAGGGCACAGGCACCACCGCTGCAGCCCTTGGACGCTGCTCCCGAGCACGAGGAGCTGGGCAGAGGAGCCAGGTGGGCTCTGTGGAGCTGCACGGCCCTTCAGGGGTTGAAGGGGCTCCTGGAGGTCAGGAGGTCCCAGGTCCTGCTCACCGCCGAGTCAGGAGATCAACTGATGCCTCTCCTGGTTATGTAAGATGGGGCATTACAGACCCAGCCAGACTAGCCATGTTAGAGGATGACTAATTAAAATAAAAGCCACTTTTAGTTAAGTAGATAACAGAGTCACCTTTCATTTTAGTTGAAATGGTGATTTTTACTGTGTATTTTATGCTCATCTATATTCTGCCATACTTAACACAGTGGATAGTGTGTCAGAGCACAGGATGGCAGAGAAAGAAGCATGCCTTCTCGCCAGATTTTCATTGCGAAATGAAGTGAAATAGACCTTCATTAACTCAATTCACGCTAGTGAGACCAATATTGAATTATTAAATTATTGTGAACAAGTTCCAGAGCAAACAGCACAAAAGGATCCTTAACTGCAAAGTGTACTTTGTTCATTTGTGTTGGCAGCTGTTACACAACTATAATTATTCATTATACTCTGTAAATTACAGTATTTTTTTAAATATGAACCTTCATCATAGCATCAACCACTGCATTTCTGCTGAGCAATGCTGAAACCTGTTTTTCCCAAATTGTTTTTCCTGAATTCTTAAGTGAGAAATTTAACAGAGATGTTCTGGCACATATAACAAAGACATCAGCATAGTGAAAAAAGGAACAATTTGTACCATTTTTCTCATTAGAGAAAAAATTTTCCCAAGAAAAAGACAAGATTCCACATTACGTGGTTTTTCCTTCAGATGGGATGATTTGGAGGGGAAGAGGAGATACATTGCGATGTCAAGAAGATTGTCATTAGCCTGATAGCAAATCATTTATGCCTATTTATATCACATGGCCTTCCAATGGAGCCTGCAAACTGAGACGGGAACAGAGTGCAGAGTTGTACCTAGGAATAAGCAACATTTCATTCATATTTCAATGAATATGTAACTTTATTATTACTGATACTTCAGTATCACTCAGATACAAGGCACAATAACTTTGTTTCTGCACTTTCAATACATCAATAAATAAAATATAAGACCGCATCTAGCTTGGACCAGGACAGCACGGTAGGAAGAAGAAAGCCAGTGGAAGCCACCAACCTGATCTATTTACAGCTGGAGAAAGGTCACCTTGTACACCTTGTAATCCAGGCTGATACGACCCAACAGAAAACAGTAAAACTGAACCACGCATCTTATGAAGGGTAGCAGTTCTATGCTTGCATGTATTTTGGGAAACGGCTAATAAAGGAATGGCACGTTGTATACACTGAACCTGTTGTTAAGAGCTGCCATTTTATTTCAGACAATGACGATCAAAATAGTCGTAGAATTAAAGATAGACAGATCACCCTTCAGGCATTTAAAAAGACAACGTCCTTGAGCTTACTGGGGGGTTTTATGGCCTTTTAGGAAGCTAGCCCTGACTCTGTCGGAGGGGACAGACTCACAGTCAAAACACAGTATTTCTTCTTTAGGCGATGTTAGAAAACAGGCCTATGCAAGTCTTATAATGTTCAAATGATCATGAAATCTACTCTTTTTACTTATACCTCTGTAGTATCCTGTAGTCCAGAGTACAACCAAGCCATTTTTATGGTGTGTGTACATAAAGCACAGCATTCTAGCACAGCAATCCAGTAGTATAACACGTTACATAAAACTGGCACAATTGTCTTCAGTGTTAAAACGCACACGATAGTCAGGAGGCCTTTCCAACAGCAACACTGACCTCACGCAGAAGGGAAGGACCAAGCTAAGGAGCTTGTGGCGAAATCCCAGAAGGCCCAGATTAGTTTAACGATGCCTTCTTCTGCTTATAAGCAAAAATACAGGAACAGAAGTTTCCTCTTCCCTGGAAACGTCGGCGTATTAAAAAACACCCAAAGCAAACACACAAAGCCCTTCCCCATGCCTAAGCTGTCAGACAGAGAACTGGCAGGCACCAGGCAGCAACAGGGAAATGGGCTGGAACGGCAAAAGGTTACCGGCTGCATCTATTTCCTCAAGGCAGGATCAGCTCTGCCTACATCATTCTGACAATTGTCTAACCTCTCCTTAAAGGCCCTTAAGGAAGAAATGTCAGCTGGAAACGTAACAGAGCACACGTACTCCATTGCTCAGCCTGCTTACAGAAAAGCAGAACGACACCAGACTTCTGCAAAGCTTCCAGTTCGCAAGTGAACTGGCGACAACTGGAGGAAATTTTTCCAGCTGTACTCTGCTTTGCTTTGTGTCGCCTAATCCAGGTTCCCCTGGTACGTTCATTACGTTATATCAAGAGTCATACTGGAAGTTAAGAGAGGAAACACTTACTGCATCTAATTTTCTTTTGAAACACAGCGGTAGATTGACTTGGTTTAATGTGCTTTGCTTTTGATCAGATTGTTTTCTTCTAGGAGCCAGATTCAAACAGTGTAACTATTTTCCTCCAGTTTTTTTCTTGAAGGAACTCAAGCCAACTAGTCTACTGCTCCTTCAGCTTGCACTCTCCCTTAAAGGGAGGGGAGGAAGAAAAAAGAGAGAACTGGAGGGGGAGAGACAGCAGCATATTCTTTCCTCTGCTCACTTTCCTTGGCCCTTACAAACCTGCAGCGACTTAGTGAAACGAGAAATTCCAAAAACAGTTATCGGCCAAGCAAACCCTCCTCCTACATGAACTGCCACCACACGTGCGCCACCAGAAGAACCTCCGTCTCAAACTGTCAGCCACTGCATACAAGTTGGTATTTGAAGCCACCCACAACAGTTAAGGCTGGCCAGCACCCTCTGCGAGTATGGCTAGCAGTGAGCTGGAAAACATTTCTTGTGTGGACGTTCTCCGCAGATGTGCGGGATGGCCTTGCATCACCTTCCGTAAAACACATCCCTTCACTCATTTTTATGATCTACGCTATCATCTACTTTCGTATCTTCCGTTATTTGTCATACCAGCCTGAAATGATCCATACTATGGCATTTCATATGCAGTGCATCTTTTGTCATATCTATTTTACCTCCTCTTATTTCTGTGTAGAAAAGAAGTGCTTGTGCCATTTCTCAAAGGTTTTTAATTTTATGTATTTTAAGAAGCTTTAAAAGAAAACCACGAGACTGCCAGAAGCAGTAATGACTTCTTCACTTCCACAGAGTATTCTATCATACTTAATACCCACTGGAGTATTTGCAGGTTTTGGAAGAAGAGGGTCTAGACATTGTTGTACTAATGTAAGTATTTGTCATTGTGAAGGTCAGCAATTCTTTCTACATTACTGAAAAATACTGCAGACAGTATGTAATCACACAGCATTTTATAATAGCCTTAATATTCTACTGTCTGCTCCAAGATGAGTAAGAAAAAACAATATCCCCATCTCTTACAGATACATTAAAAACAAGCTTTTTAGTCAGCATATACGACTGCTCATCTTTGCACTCTGAAGTTTTGAAAGATTGTACTATTTGCAGTGCTTTTACTGCTTAACGTTTGGAGAAAACAGATGCATTGATGTTGAGCATGTTCCTGAAAAGAGCCAGAATGAGCACCTTTCCTTCTTTTTCCAATGAAAGTACACGAGTTGTAGTATTTCCATTTGCATGCTGACAAAAGTATTAAACTTTGAGCTTTAAATTCTTGCTTTGTTGGATTTCTCTGGGCTTAGTGTAACAAAAACTTGGACTAAATTTGCCCACTATTTTCTTCTTTAATTTTCTGTAATCCCTTCTCCAGCTTTGGGCCATTCAAAAAAGCAGTGTGTTTCTAAACAAAGGCCCACATACCTTCTTGTTTCTTGCAGCTTAAAAGTAATTCAAAGATCTTCAACAGATTAGTGAATATGGACTAAGTGCAATTTAATGGATAATAGTGTGCGAGAACAAAACCTTAAATTCCTGCAAACATAGAGCAATAAACAGTGCTTCATTTCCACTGTTGAGGACTACAGAAGGAGGATCCAGATGCATTCAGGAAGTATGTACAATAATTTTTTAGAATTATCTGAAATAACAAGCGATCCCAGTACATTGAAATATTTTCCACAGAAGGCAGTAGACGGGTACAAATTCTTATGCCTGCAGAATTTGTCCCCAAAAGGTTATAATTCAATCATCATCACCACCAGATTCCAGGATCAAAGACCTCCCTGTGCATGTCCATGTGTTAAGGGAATATTCCTTCTGAAGGGAATCCTTCTCTGCCTGGCTCTTGCTATGAAGCGTACCATTGTAACTGTCTAGCTCCTGAGATTTAAATTTGTGAGAAAAATACCACTCTGCCAGAGAAATCCCGGAACCCTCAGAGGGACACTCTTCTCAAGCTGGTGTTGGCCACCGGAACTGACTGCAATGAGAAGAACGCGCAATTGAAACAGTGTTCTTAAATGTTAAATTTTAATTCCGTACCTTCAGGAAAAAAAAACCCAAATCCAAAAAAGCACCATGTTCAGGCAAATATATCACCAATAAAAATAATTAAAGATCCTAATTTCACTGATAGGCACATATAATCAGAATATAACAGGATTTGATAAAAAAGGGTTTGATTTTTTAAAAAAGTAAATTGACAATGCCTTTTCTCCTCCAAACAGTTTATCACTCTCCTTTTCAGAAGACTTTCACCCTGCTTTCTAAATAAAAAAAGTCACTACACAGCAGAACAGATCAGTATTGATTAGGAAGACTGGCAATACTCACGTACAAGGTAATGAATAATCTATCCTAAGACAAGACAGAAACAGCATTACCTGGATCTGAAATGGAAGTCTTCTCAGACTCAAGAAGCTAAAACCAAACGCGTGCAGCATTTGACTCGTCCCCTGCCACTCTCAAAGAAGTTGCAAAGATATTACCGTAATGTTCTATGTAATATCAGATACAGGAAAAGAGAATTTTAAACAGGGAACTAAGCGACACCATCGCATGCTATTTTCAAGACTTTCTCATTTTATCCGAACCAATAGTGACACTGACTTGAAAGTCAGTCTCACCATTAGTTCAGGTGAAGTTAGAGATTATCCTCTACTATTAATTTTCATTCAGTACGTACATACTCAGTGACACTTATGGACACAGTTTAATACGATGGCTTTAAAACGGTGCTAATACAGGTTAAAGATATAATAAGCCATTGTGTCCACCTGCAATTACAAGCGAGCAGTATCTCAGTCTAGGGATATTTGAGAAAGAAATCAGTTTAAATTGAGAATCTGTATTTAATGAAATAAGAATACTGCGCCTTCTTTCCGGAACTGCAGTTGAAGGTACAAATTCTGTCACACAAGGGACTTCCCGCATAGGATCAATGCTCTGCCAAGCTGAGTTGTGTTCTGCATAGCCTGTGATCACTTACAAAATCCTGTAGACTTGCACACAGCCTCCAAGGCTGTTGTTTTTAAAAGTTAACAATATACAGTTTCCATGACAGATTCAGCGAGGGCAAGATTTCTATTTGTTTTTTAATCCTAACATTTACAATTACAGTAGATGCAGGCTGATGGGCTCACAGCAAGAACATGAGTAATCAACATTTAAATATCTTTGAGTTTTGAGAAGGGGACTACTACTACGGTTCGTGTTCTTCTTTCTGACTAAGCAATGCTACATGCAAATTAATGGTAAATAAAAGAAAGGTCCAGCCTATATTGCCAAGTAGGCAGTCTATTCAAGAAAGTTACTGCTTCAAAGCTGTATTTTGTCCCGATTTCAAGTTGACAGAACACTACAGCCTTCTTACTTCTCTTCCCTGAAAGAAATAATGAGCGGCAAAAAAGCCAAAGTTCCGGACTGCTCTGCAGTAGCAACATAATAAAGAAATATCAAAGATTAAAACTCACATGAATTATAATAAGAAACATCCACATTATTAAAGGGTCTTGTTATTAACAAATAACAGGCATTACACAAAGGCGAACACCACGTAAGTTTAGAATATTACAAAGTTATCCGCAAATGGTAAAAACAAGGAGGAAAATAGAACTTTGCAACATAGCCGCTCCATGGAGATTTTTTAATATTAGCTGATCTGCCAATCAAAACCAGCACAATGCATGTCAGGGCATGGCAGAGCAGAGACACAAAGGCTATCCAAGCTTCCACAAATTAACAACATAGCAGTAAGATCGGAACTATCAAAATATGGCTTAACACACTGTTTACACATCAAGTTTCTCCAACTTTTCTCAAAAAAACCCCATCAAAATACCCTCTTTAATAAAACCAGCTCACACTTCAAGGAAAAGGAAACCAAGAATGAGACGCAACTGTCTGACAACTGGTATACAATGAATATTTTGGTGGTTTTTCTTCATTTGAAAGTATTGGTTTTCTCAAAACATCCCTAAGTGAGGCGTAATTTTTAGAAATCTTTATAAACACATATATGTACTCTACTCTTTATACAGTCAGATTACAGGAACACATTTTCTGTGTTGCAGTGGACTGACTTTGCGTGTTGCACAAGACATGCTCTGTTGAACTAGCAGTAGTTCAGACAGCTCACAATCAAGCAGCAGCCTGGCGCGCTGTGCTCTGTATCCATCACCGTCTTTTCCACACCTGTCAGACACTGTTGTGAGAGCTCGTGCTGCTTGAAGGTCAAGCTCCTTCCTACGACAAACGGTCAATAAACCCAGTCAGCACACCAATGCCGGCGCTGAAAAGTTCCCATCTGCTATTCCAACCATCCTATTATCCAACCTCCAAACAAATCCTGAGGCAGAAATAATAACAGTTTTCAACTGGACCTTATTGGTGCATTTCATCTTTTGGAGATTTATTTGAATATAAGCAAAATATGTACTAAGCCACACGCCTGGTTAAAGTAGCATTCCATACAAGATCTAAAAAGTGTGGCAAAACAATTGATGTCTAACACGCACTAATTCTTATATTTGAGCACAGAAAACAGTAGCATTGTCAAGTGCAAACGTTAGAATGCTTATTTATTTAACTGAATCCAAAATAATTTTGAGGCCCAGCGGCGTGCTCCTGTGACTTTGTATTGCAGCAGGAAAGTACACTGCAAGGAGCTGGATCTGCTGTTGTGATGCTGCAGGGCACAGGATGAAGCTGTAGGGAGAAGTAACAATAGCTACCAGATGGCAATCATAAACTTAGGACACCGCCAGCTATCCCCTCTAGTGTATTTTACATACTGACAGCTACAGTCACTTACAATATTGCCAGTACAACCTGTCCATCTACACTTACCTATAAAATGACTTGAGGTCAAATTTCTATCAGATCTCAACTAAGTTATTTTTTGTGATGTGGCACTATTTTATTTTACTGCATAGTTTGACACAATACATCTAACGTACCTGAAATGAAAACCTTGAATTCAAGCAGAAAAATAAATAATTACAGAGGAAAAATCCTAAATTAAGGATTAACATAGTAAAATACTCAACCCGGAAGGAAAGAGTAAGTTACGTGCCAAAAAGTTACAATGCAGCTTAAGAATCTACACTAATGTTCAACATCAACTCCATTCTGCAACTGAAGCTTATGAAAGCTGTATGCTATTTTTAGGTAGATGACATCTTCCTTACAAGGTACATTAGATACACATCACAGATGAAAACACCTCTTTTTTAAGTAAAAAGTCCTTTAAGATGGGCTGTACCTGAAAATTCTCAATTTCTCCTAAAACCATCTGAAGAACCTTTGTAAGATTTTCAGCACCATTTAAGAACAAAAAGTAGGTCTGTCCCATTTCCCTATCAGTGCAAGACTGCACATTAGTATTGAAAAGAGCAATTAGAAATTACAGGTAAAGGTATTTCAAGCAACAATATCCATCACAAACGAAGCTAGAAAGCCTTCAACACCAGAAGAATCCTTTGCAGGAGTTTGAAAGATTTCACTCATCCTCATATATTGATAGTCGTAATAGAATAAACAGACTTGCTGGATTTCTTTTAACTAAAAATAATTATAATAATGCACAGAGCATAGAGTAACTCAGATTCTCAATCAGTCTAATCTGTTATCACTAACTTTATTCAAACTGTGATAACTTTCATGAATTAGGGATCTGGTCTAGCACATATTTCTAGCCTTTGAGGCATCTGATCCGAAACAGAAGCGTTTCTTAACTCCTTTAAGACAAAACAAAATTACCTATGTTTTTTAAGCAGAAGAAATGTTAAAAAAAAATATTAAAATCTATGAACAAAAGCATATACATTCTACTTTTTTGCCCTGCAAGGAAGTATGGTAAAAACCAACGATTTATCAGTTTCTGAAGTGCAAAGAGTTATGTGGAAAGCCTTCACAGTTTTCTTATGACACACACTCTTGTGAAGCAGTGGGTGGGTGAGGTTGAAGACATATACTCAGGTACAGCACCAAAGCCAACCAGCGCCCTCCAGTACTGCTAAGAAGCACTAATGATCTGTGAATGCTCTCTAAATGCTGGCATGCAAATAAGGCATCCTGAACAATTCTCTCTGCTTCCAAATTTGTCACATTTATTACAGCCTGAAAAAAAAATCTTTAGAAAGTAGGCCAGGTTTTCACTCAGCTAAACTTGGCCACAAACATATACACAATCTGTCAGGGATCAGCAGCAGCATCACAAAGGAACGCTGTCTCTTTTGTATAAAGCTGGGTAGTCGTGAAGCCTGCGAAAAGAACAAGGTATCAGGCTTTAAAAATAGTCAAAACAAGAAGCTGCACAACAATCAAAGCTACTCGAGCATAATTACCCCAATGGACTGATGTCGAATTCGAGAGCACAGATAAGAGAAAGAAAGTATTTTTCTTCAGCCTACACTATGACAGATAGTTGGAATAACACAACCAGAAGTATAGCAATGCATGTGACACCGACACAGGCAATAAACGATTATCTGCAAGAGAAAATGATGCTCTCTTTCAGATACAAGATTTTGACAAGGAATTGGGGGTCCATTCCTTTCTTTCCTTATTTTATTCTCTCTTTCACATACCCATCACACCGGCCAACTTGCTTAACCTCTCAACTCTGAGTGCTCCAGGTGGAAACCGACACAATTTGCTCTCACCCCCGGGAAGATTTTACATTGGGCTAGGTTTATAATAGTCTTTAAACATTTCATGCCAAAGTTTTACAATTAAAACTCCTTATGACAGAGCATTTGTTTTACCTTAAGTATACCCTGAAATCAATTTAGATGCAGAAGTGGCCTAAGAGCCTCATGACGGCAAATATGACGGACTGAATTATCTGACATTCTAAGAAACTTGGGGAGCGGATGGTGAGGAGGGAGATCGAAAATCATTCCTAGATGCCACATGAAACTTTCCACCTCAAACAGTCCAGCCTAGGTGTTCCTGTTCACCTGGTAGCACCCTGTCATACGGCATCTGTAAATTCATCATCTCAACGTCATCTCTGACAACAAACGTGCCAAAACTTCTCAGGTAGGATTTCCAGTTATCTAAAGGAAAGAGATGGAAAAACATTTTGCTGCAATCACTGCTTATGCCATTTCCCTGGCATCACCTAATCTTCTGAATTTTAGAAGACGGTAAATATCACAGTTTCTTTTACCTGCCTCGTCGTGTCTTCAGAAGAGCCATCAGATAATGACTCATGAGTCAACTCGAGACATCTATAATCCATTTCTCCAGACTGTTTGCTGACGTCCCTTAGGTTTTAAAAATGCATTAGCAGAAACATGTTTATTCCCACCCTCAATTCAACTGACCTTTCAGATGACTAGGTTTCTCTAGACCATAAGCTTCATCATGCCTCTTCTACACTGTCAGTCACACGTCGGAATTTAAAGCTCTCTACTTCTAAAGAGGTCCCTTAGGAAGATCAAAAGGCCATCCTCTCTTTTTGTAGCAAAGATTAATTCAGAACTAAAATTTCATTTTGACTCTGAGGACCTATTCGCTTTACCAAACGTTTTTGCTCTCCAGCTGAGAACAACAGAGACATAAACTGGCTTCAGACTACCTAGCCTTCACTGCTGATACTGTGAGATTACTGAAAATGGTGCCCCATGTCCTAACAAGGTTCATTTAAGGTCACTGAAGGTAACTTGATATAAAAAAACCCAAAACCACAGAAAAAAACCTGTCGAGATTTTAGAGGCAAAGTGTTTGCAATTGAAAAATCTATCCCACAACAGAATTGTTTACAAGGTCTTGCTAAATTGCCTCTAATGCTAAAAGCGTGGTATGAGATCGGCACATTCAGCTTTTAAAAACGCCCTGTTCGCTCAGGACCACGGTGTCTGTCCCCTCCGCACTCCTCACCAACTCAGTGACACCACTGTTGCAGAAAAACTGAAAAACAGGCAAATTAGTAGAAGCCACAAAAAATTAGTCCCAAACCAAAAAAAGATTCATTTCCACCAACTGTTCTCCCCAGAATAAAAAACAATAGGAAAGCAAAAGTCTGTTTCATGCCTCAAATTCCACAAAACTACTGAGGACAACAAATACGTAATCTTAAAATAAAACTAATGACAATGTGTCTACACACAAGCTTATAATTAAGCTTGTTCTTAAGTGCTTCGTCAAATCACTTCCTTGATGAATATACAATTAACATTTGAGGAAAATTGTGTACCATTATAATAACTTATGTTGCTCGAAAAATATAAATATTAAGTTAAAGAGTGACTCATATTAAAGAGATAGCTCCCAAACTTTTCTGGTTATATTCTGGCCTATTTTATTTAATCCAAAGTTAAAAAAAAAGCCTTACCAGAAAAAGGCTTTGGTTTCTGCCAAATCTGTTCCAGCAGTTTAATATTCCCGTTTTCCCTGATGTGTGTGCGCTGCTGACAACCTAAGAAAGCCTTTTAGCAGACTTAAGTATTAAGCAATTAGCAATGTTTATCTTGTTCTTTTCACACAGAAAGGTGAGTGCAGGTTAAAAGGGTAGAAACACACACCACACACAAAATTAGACATGGAACACACAAGATCAATCTGTAAACATGTATCAAATCAGCATACACATACCACATATTGTAGCTGACCAGAACCTCCAAAAAGAGGCCTTATTAATTTATTTATTCAGTATTTTAAACACTAACTCACAGTTTCATCACTTACAGGATTCCATTTCCTTCTCTAATATATCACAAATAACAGCCTTAAAGACATACTCTAACAAATTCTGCTCAACAGTTCTGCAGGTTTCAACCCATTCTGCTCATGCAAACGGCTGTTCCTAAAGATAAAATCAAAATCAGTTTATCTGAACTGCTTCAGCTGGTGGGACCAATTCAGTTCCTATCACCTGCAGACTTCTGTCCTGCAGCTTTTGCAGACACATGAACTCAGCTGTACAAGAAAGCAAAAAGATATTTCAGATATGCTATGTTTAGTAGCTCCACAGAATTTAAGACCTCTAATTTGCCAGATTCTACTTCACCTGGTCTGTATTTCAGTAAATAGGATGCTTTGGACCATAACAGTCTGCCTCCAAAACCTTTCACTTTTGAAAGACAGCAATTCCTAAACAACTCCAAGGTACCAAACTCCTTCAAACCCCCTGATGATTTGTGGATTTGTGATTGTTTAGAAAAAATATATATTCACTCTCTCCTCCAAAAACATTGTATCCAGCTTTTCTGCAAGAAAAACAAAAAATCTCAAACAACAACAGGCAAACTGCATACAAGAGGACAGGATGGCTATATCCAAAGTGCTGCAAAAGCAAAATATAAACGAACAAAGATAGAAGCATTATTTTCCTCCAGTTTTGTACTATTATAGTCATTTAAAGTGTTGCCCATTACAAGAGTAAGCTTGAATTTTGGAGACATATGCATACTAATTGTCAGTCAATACTCTCCATTTAATTCTGTATTATGGGGTGGTTCTTTATCTTAAGTGAGATTGAAGTTTCACAATTACACCTTCTATTAACGAGGTATTCGTACTTCTCTATGCACTACTACTGCTGCTCCCATGTTTAGGCACAGCTCTACATGTGCCCATGGAAATNTGTCAGTCAATACTCTCCATTTAATTCTGTATTATGGGGTGGTTCTTTATCTTAAGTGAGATTGAAGTTTCACAATTACACCTTCTATTAACGAGGTATTCGTACTTCTCTATGCACTACTACTGCTAACGAGGTATTCGTACTTCTCTATGCACTGCTACTGCTGCTCCCACGTTTAGGCACAGCTCTACACGTGCCCATGGAAACNCTTGAATTTTGGAGACATATGCATACTAATTGTCAGTCAATACTCTCCATTTAATTCTGTATTATGGGGTGGTTCTTTATCTTAAGTGAGATTGAAGTTTCACAATTACACCTTCTATTAACGAGGTATTCGTACTTCTCTATGCACTACTACTGCTGCTCCCATGTTTAGGCACAGCTCTACATGTGCCCATGGAAATATACAGTGAAAAGCAAAATGAGAGGTCAGTTCAAATAAAAGTTACTTTCCAACATTCCTTACAAGGAAACTACAACATCACAACTTACTCGTAGTAGACGGTAGTGTGCTGCATTTGTATTGGGGTAAAATCATCACTAACGGAAAACGGCAGTCAGTGCACTGGAGACTGAGAACAAGAAGGGAGGGAGAATAAAAAACATACACAACACTGTATATCTCATGGATCTGTAATATTTGTCATTAGATGGAGAAAACAGTTTCAAATCAAGGGAAGAGTAGCGTAGGTTAAGCTGCAAAACCCATACGCCTATGAACATCTCAACTAATTCTTACCGATTTTAAGGGTGGTTCTTTCAGTTTTACACACCTTGTCTGTACACTTCTGTATACTAACTAGCTACAGAAAAATAAGACGCAGAGTGAGAATGCTAGTCAAAACATCTTATAGGCTCAAAAGAAAATGAAACAGAACGCTTTCATCACTAAACAGCAACAAACCCTGGGTAGACAATAATGTCAATCATCTAAAACAGTCACACATACACACAGAGCTCTCACACTGACTTAGGTAACAGAAGAAAGAAAGAGATTAAATGAAAGCTGGAATGGATCGTTGCTGGCCAGAAAGGAGTGCTCCTGACATCACAAAGTTAAAAAAAAAACCTACATATATAATTGAAATCTATTATTCTAATAAATTACACTATCAAATACGTATATTAAAAATTCACGTTTGTGATAAAAATTTTGCGGTAATCTATATGGATCATCAGGTTATCCAACAAATGCCCATCATTCCCAAAGGGAACTGTGCACTGAAATTTATGTAAGTTTCATCCACATGCATTTTTTTCAATTTTGGAGGAAAAAAAAAAGTTATCAATTCTGGTTTACCTTCATTTCCAAAATATCTGATAAAAATTTATTTGAATGTAAATTATCTATTATAATTCATATGCAAGTTATGCTCCTGTACTTTTTATTATTCTTTTGATCACCCATAAGGAGTCAGCTAAACACCAGAGTAACTGTCGAAAAAGCAATCCTTCCAGGAGAGAGGACAGTAATATAATCACAAAAGGAGGAGGAGGAGACTCTACCTGCAAGAAGCTTCTGCTTCTGAATGGGGAATATTTCGCACATCTTCGGAAAGTGAAGCACAAGAAAGACCTCGCTGACAGTACCATCGCTTTGTTTCTCTGCTGAGCAACTGTTCATTGAACTCCTACAACCTCTACCCTTCAGATGTTTCTTGCTCTATGGTCTTGGTAGCCTGTACAATACAATTAGTCAATGCTGGGGACACTGTAAAGAAAAAATCCAATATGGACTTGGACAGTATTTTTGCGTTGAGCGCTAAAGCCTCTTTTCTCCCCCTTTCATTAAAAAAAGAAAAAGAACAGGGTGAAAGTAAGTTTATTGTTGAAATGGAGTTCAGAAGTGTGTTAAGAACTCAAAGTGAGACTTCTTTTCCTCCTCTGGATTCCTCATGCAAAGCAGGTCACCCAGTGATTTTAAAAGCTACAAGAGGATTTGTGCAGGAAAACCGGTATTAGACCTTAATACTTACTATTGAAACCAAGGGACAATTTCATGTCATGACTAGTAAAAGAGGCAGAACTTCAGAACACTGAAGTGAGCCTCACCTAACCAAATTCGCGTATACGTCCAACAAGAAAGCTACCTCAGTAGGGACCACAGGCCCCCTGCATCTGCCAGGGACGCTCAGAGTGCTTCCCACCATAATGTCCCTCTGCCGTACCTTAGCTCTGGCAGTGTTACACAGCTGAGACTGGCATTTACCACAAAAAACAGTCCTTCCCTCTGTCTGAGTTTTCCAGAGAGCTTGATCTAAAATAACTCATTTTCAGAAACGAAGGCTGTAGAGAGCATGATATTTTTCTCATTAAAATTACTGACAGGTAGGTTTTTCAAAACGCTATGCCTTCCAACAGGAGGACAGAACACTTTAACGTCTTGAGATCTTTAAGAGCCCTTTTCCCCCATGAGCTACGTACAGTTTTAATTAGTTACAAAACAATGCTAAAAGTTGCCAAGAAACTCCCACTTCATTCATAGAACCACAGAATCATTTTGGTTGGAAATGACCTTTAAGATCATTGAGTCCAACCGTTAACCTGGCACTGCCAAGGCCACCACTCAACCATGTCCCTAAGCACCACACCTACATGTCTTTTAAATACCTCCAGGGATGGTGACTCCACCAGTTCCCTGAGCAGCCTGTCCCAAAGCTTGACAACCCCTTCCGTGAAGAAATTCTCCCTAATATCCAATCTAAACCTCCCCTGGTACAACCTGAGGCCGTTTACTCTCATCCTGTCCCTTTTCTCTTGGGAGAAGAGACTGCCCCCCACCTCACTACAGCCTCCTTTCAGGTAGCTGCAGAGAGCGATAAGGTCTCCTCTCAGCCTCCTTTTCTCCAGGCTAAACAACCCCAGTTCCCTCAGCCACTCTTCATAAGACTTGTGCTCCAGAGCCTTCACCAGCTTCGCTGCCCTTCTTTGGACACGCCCCAGCACCTCAATGTCTTTCTTGCAGCGAGGGGCCCAAAACCGAACACAGAATTCAAGGTGCAGCCTCACCAGTGCCAAGTACAGGGGACGATCACCCTCCAGTCCTGCTGGCCATGCTATTTCTGATGCTGGCAGCCTTCCTGGCCACCTGTGCACCTTGCCGGCTCATACTCAGCCGGCTGTCAACCGATAGCCCCAGGTCCTTTTCTGCCAGGCAGCTTCCCAGCCACCCTTCCCCAAGCCGGTAGCGTTGCATGGGGTTGTTGTGACCCAAGCACAGGACCCAGCACTCAGCCTTGTTGAACCTCATACAGATGGCCTCCACCCATCAATCCAGCCTGTCTAGATCCATCTGTAGAGCCCTCCTACCCTCAAGCAGATCAATAGTCCTACCTAACTTGGTGTCATCTGCAAACTTACTGAGTTTCGAAAGACGAAGAAAATAAAATGTCTGTGCTAGAAGCATCTTCCAAACTTTCCTTTACTCTTGATTCTGCTCAGAAAAATATGCATTCCATACACATTGCTCTTTAAGCATTTGTTTGAAGAATGCTGGTACATTTTTCTCCTAAAGGGAGAAGGCAGATGAACAGAGATACGCAACTACTAATGCCTGTTACAGACCTTACTATGGCTTTCCTGTGACAACAGCTTCATTAAACATCTGGTCCCAGATAGAGCAAATACAGAGTACCAAAAGAAACATTCCACTTCATTTGGAGTCTTTGACATGGACTTCACATTTTTTATTGCATTTACAAAGACTCATTTCCCCCTACGTCAATCAAACTCATAGTTTCTTCCAGAACTTCAGAAATCGTTTACCTTAAGACACAGTTCACATGCAAAGACCTTATCATGACCACAGCAGGCAATTTCTTCCCAACAGAACTTGACAGGAGAAAAAGAAAAAAAAGCCATAATAAATACGATGTGGCCAATGAGGTGTCTGGTTGAAGAGCACTCCCACACCAGGCACAAGCAGTCTTCAGGGACTTCATTATGCTTTTTATCCTGACCTCTTCAGTCTTCTTCCTCATTCCCATTGCACAAGAAAAATGACAAAGCTCCCAATAATAAATGTGATGCATAACTTACATTCACAGCCATGACATCACAGTCAATCCATGCAGATTAATGAAGAGTAATTCCTTTTAAAGAGCAGAAATCATTATCTAAATACAACAAAGTGAATTATGGCTCAGTGTATTACCTGCAGTGTCAATCACACCGTTTAGTTGTTCAGAACAAACTTCAAATTAAGCTGCAACACTCATCAGCATCATTCCCTCACTCTTACGCTTGCCCCTGCTTAAAAGATTGCCCTGGTTTGAGCTAGGACAGAACCAATCTTCTTTTTATTAATATTACTTTTCAGTTAATTCTCTTCTAAGAGACTGCACTCTCTGAAATTAACAGCATGTTTGGCTGCTTCTAGCTCAATGTTTATAGTTAGTGCTGGAGTAACCCTACGAACAGTGTGCAGAAAGGCTCTTGCTTATACTTATTCCTATGGAGACCAAGGTCAATGCTTGGTTCCGCTAAACCTCTCCTGGACCCCAAATGAAAGAGCAGAGAAGTGGTCGGACAGGTGACCCAAATCTGACCAAACGCAGTATTCCGTCCCATATGTGTCATACTCGGTATAA
>VZSC01016781.1:224811-266336 GCA_013398225.1 Steatornis caripensis | reverse complement strand
TTCCTGAGAAACTGGCAGCAGCAACAGCTTCAAAGAGCTAAACAACCACCAAGGGTTTAGCCATCTGTGATGACGCTTTAAAAAAAAGAAAAAACAAAAAGCTGCAGGCCCCAGAAAACCTGCAAACACATTACTGCATGTGATGGAGCTTTGTTTTCTTTCCTGCTTGTGTTGCCACCTTAATAAGAAGCAGTCCTTCCATTGAGAATCGGCCTCGCTGTGGAGCGTATTTTAATAAATGCCGTTGGCCCAGAACATTTGAAAGGATGCATCAGCACAGGGCAAGGCAGGGGAGAGCCTGCTGCAGCCGAATTCAGTGGGTGATGGGTGGGAAAGGAGCAGGGAGCGAGTGACGTTGTTCACGTAAACTCAGGAATCGCATGCTGGTGAAGGCGGTCGTACTCAGCAAACCTTCAAAAGCAGCCACTTGCAGCCTGCCTCTCGTCGGAGTTTGATCTCCAGACTGACAGACAACTGCGATTTGTGTTTTCTTGCTTTTGGGGAAAAGTGACTTTCACAGTGGAGCCAGGTCAAGACTTAGGATGACTTTAATATAGAAGCTGTTATTTAGGAAGTTTATAGAAGCTGTGATTACTTTAGTTCTTAAAATTCCTTAGGACCATCTTTGATAGTCATCTGCATGTCTTGGTGCCTGTCTGGTGCACGCAGCCATCTGAATATATCTTTTCAATATGTAACGTAGTTTATTTGCATAGATTTACTGATATTTTGGCTTCAGCCTCCACTCAAGTGAATATATTTTCTCTTTTAATTCAGCTGGATAAAATAACCGTTTATTCCATGCTTTTCTTCTATTCTTTTAAGAACTGTAGTAGTCAGCTGCCTATTGCCAAGTTAAGAAAACTGGGTTGCAAATGAATTGTGTGTGTTTAGAAGCACTGGGGAAAAGCAGGAGATGAGGGGTATTGCAGCGATGATCTAAGTACAGCCAGGCTTTTTTAGCAAAATAAAGTGGCATTAAAGTGCCTGTTGCAGAGCAAGACTCGGATCAGACAAAATGAAGATTAAAACTGGGTTGGGGAATTGCTGTTTCCTCACCTTCATAGGAAATTCTGCAACCTCTCCTGTTCCCGGGGCTGGCCAGGACACTCTGTGCTGCTCAGGTTCCCATTCCAGGTGAGCATTGTCTTGGGGTGATACTCCTGAGGTTCTCTCACAAGGTCACTAATGAGAACGGTCCCCACAGTGGGGTCATGTGTTGTTTCTGTGTCCCTTGTTCCCTGGAAGCATGTCTCTTTGGGAACCCGGCAGGTCTTGGCACGGCTGCTGGCTCATGCCGTAGAATCCCAGCACGGCGGGGTCTGGCAGGGCCCTCTGGAGATCCCCCAGCCCCCCCTCACCCCCGNCAGGACCCTACCCTTGCCCTCGTTGAACTCCATCAGGTTCCTCTCTGCCCAACTCTTCAGCCTGCTCAGGTCATGCTCAATGGCAGCAGGGCCTCTGGTGAGTCAGCCGCTCCCCCAGCTTTGTATCGTCAGCAAGCTGCTGAGGGTGCGCTCTGTCCCTTCATCCGGGTCGTTGGTGAATATGATGAATATGTCACCCTGACAGACTTCTCCAGTCATCACGCTGAGGTGGAAGGAGACCATCAAAGAGAACAGCCTGTTTATTTTAAGCTTCGGTGTATCTCTAGCTATCTGAAGTCATTGTACTACTTTATTTAAGCGTACGCGGGTAGGTCTACAAGGTGGGCTGTTAACGCTTGACTGATGCGCTGATCGGCACGAGCCAGCTCCCCATCGGTAAATCATTCGGCCACGTGGGTGTCGGAGCCTGAACTGCTGTCCTGTAGGTTGCTCACAAAACAGTTGTCTTGCTGTTGGCCCGGTGTCTTGGGTTTTTCCTGAATTATTTTGATTACCAGCTCCTTGGGGAACATCCTGAATGCCAGCGTCTCCTGCTTAATCTCACCCTGCAGCTATTCCCCACAGGATGTGGTGGTAGTGCTGGACATCTGGCCATGAGCTGGAGACCTTTAATCCTACCTCTGTAGAATTACCATGATTTTGTTGAAAAACTTTGTTAGAAATACAGTTTTTCTGCCAGGATCTTGGAAACCTTCCCCTATAGCTGCCGCAAAAAGGGGTCCATTAAAAGAAAGTAATGAAGAAAAATGCTTGCTTTCTTGAATGGTTTGGATAGCTCGTATATAAAGGTAAGCATTAAATTTGGGAAATGTTGAACCATGGGTTTGGTATAAAAGATTGTCAGCACTAGCTTTGAAGAATTTGTGGCATGAAAGCGAGTCCCTGACTGACGTAAGATGGAACAGACCTCCATTATGAAACTGGCCTTCGCATGCCCGGCAGTGTTGATCCCTTGCAGACCGTCGAGTGCCGGTTTTGATTGTGGAAAATTCCTCGCAGGAGAAACGGCATAGCCTCAGTCGGTCACCAGAGTGGTTTGGCAGTTATGATGTAAAACGCNGACCTCCATTATGAAACTGGCCTTCGCATGCCCGGCAGTGTTGATCCCTTGCAGACCGTCGAGTGCCGGTTTTGATTGTGGAAAATTCCTCGCAGGAGAAACGGCATAGCCTCAGTCGGTCACCAGAGTGGTTTGGCAGTTATGACGTAAAACGCAGCTTTCGGGGAAACTTTTTTGGCTCTGCTCGTCAAACAAGGGAGGCTTGAAACACCTTACGTCATTTGTACCTATCCAGCAGCGGCAGCTTTGATAGCCCAGAAGTCTGAAAGAGGGGTGCGCTCGTGTTTCAGAAACTGAAAAAAGCCTTAGAAGCATCGACAGAAATTCAGAATTGCTCTGTATTAAAAAGTAAAAATAAAAAAACCCCAGCGCTGACTGTGCTGTAGCTCTTGTAAGAAAAGCAGTGCTGCACGGTGAGGAGGAGAGGAGAAGACCCACGGAACAAAAGGCAAGGTGTACTTCGCCGGCAGCTCTCTAACCCAGAGAGTTTGCAGTGCTACTGACCCTCGGCACCTCTCCTCTTCCGCCATTCCTCCCGCCTTCTGCGTTGACGTTGTGCTCCCGCTTTTCTTTGCAGTTTATTGTGATGTACTCGGCTCTCCATCGTGGAGAGCGATGAGCATGGCTTCAAACAGAGCCGCGCTGTGTGTAGCCACCTTCTTAGACCTGTTGGTTTTTTCTGTGTGAGCTTTCGCGTTTTGCACTGCGGGCGAGCGTCTGTTTCCCTCCTCAAGGAAAATGCGTTGGCAGTGCGGATGGCGCTTTGGTGACCCAGGCTGCTGGATTTTCCCTTGCTCAACCAACACCACCTTGTGAGGGGTGGAAACGGGAAGAAAGAGAACACTAATTGGCTGACTTCACAGCTGAGCTCATTTCCATCTCACGTGGAGAGCTGGGTTGGGTGTTTGTCAGGGAGGCGGTCGGGGTGGCACAGCCGTGTTTCAGGCCCTTGTGTCTCCAGGGGACCTCCCCTTGTTTTGTTCCAGTGTGGGGAGTAAGAACATGTAGGATTTTTAGCTGCTAGTGCTTGCATTGCTCCCTTTGCACCCACCCCGCTCCCCCCGTGGCAGGTAGGTCACTGCCGATAGCTACAGGCAGTTAGGATGTCCCTTGCCACTGTGAGTGCTCACGGGCATTAATTACGGCCTAAATTGGATTCCCCCTCCCATCAGTCCTCACTGATGCCGATACCCCCCTTTTGTGGGCCCGTGGGGTTCATGACCCACGGTTTGAGACGCACTGATGTGATTATTGCTGCTAATTAACCAGGAGGGGGGCAGTGTCCTAGAGTGGTTGTTAAGGCTGGAGCAGGAACGCTTTGGAAACAAGAGCGTGTCACGAGGGACGGCTCGCCGTGTTCTGCCTTCTGAGAGGTATCTGCTGGGGAGTGGTAGGGAAAGCTGTTGAAATCATTTGGGGTTTTTTTTTCCAGTGTTACTCTTAATTTTAAAAGCTGTTTTGCTGCTATATCTTGGGGGCTTGTTGAATGGAATTGCTGTTTTAATGCTTCCAAAATGCATTTTCTCCGTTGGTTTATTCTAATCAGTTCATAGGATCTTTAGTATTTCTAGAGCTTATCTTGGCCTGTGATGAGCAATTCCGCAGCCTGGCTGTAAGTGAAGTTTTTCCAGCTCACTTTGAGTCTCAATTACCTGTCTTTTGGTCTTAATTACCTTATTTTTTTCCCATAAAACACGCTGATGTCGATTGCTAGAAACCCGATGGGTGGCTACGCAACTGTGAGGGCGGTTCTTCAGAAAAGGCGTAAAAGGCCGCACGTCGCCTCGCAGGGGCGTGCGGATAACCGGCTTTTCTCTCAAAACAGATACGATCACATTCTGAAGTGGGAGCTCTTCCAGCTGGCGGACCTGGACACATACCAGGGGATGCTGAAGCTGCTCTTCATGAAAGAACTGGAACGGATCGTTAAGCTGTACGAAGCGTACAGGCAGGCCCTCCTCACCGAGCTGGAGCACCGCAAGCAGAGGCAGCAGTGGTACGCCCAGCAGCACGGCAAGAATTTTTAAGCTAATGACTCTTTCACGAGGACGCTAAGAGCTTTAAAAGGTTTTCACACTTAAAACTATGAAAAAGTGCTTTTGTTGAAAAGGCAGCTTATTTTTGTTGACGTTGCACCTTTGTTATTATCCTCTTGAATATTTTTCTACATGTATTATGTATTGTTTATAAAAATGAAAAACGTTTGTTAATCTTTTTCCGTACAAGAACTAGTTTTATTATTCTGGAAACCAGCACGGAGTTTCATCAGAGACTCGATTCTGGTATCTTTTTCTAGCAGTCAGCTGTATTATTAAGAAGCTGACTATATATTTTTTAACGGGCAATAGATGCAACCGTATGAAATGTCCTGGGTTCTAAACATTGTTAAAATCTAAACGAATATTCCCGTGTATTTCCCTCGGGACCTCCTACCCCTCGAGAGAGAGAGAGGTCTGCTCTGTGTTCAGAGCTTTAACGTGCAGAACACGACACTGTTCCTTTTCCATAACAGCCAGTGCTAGAACCAGGAGGAAGCGGATTTCACCAGTCCAAACCAAGCGCTTCATGAAAGCGAAGCCCGAGTTGCCTTATTTTTCCACTTTAACGCGTTGCTACTTTAGATTTACTACTGGTTTCCACAGAAATCGGTCAAGAGGGGAAAATACTCATACCTTCTGAAAGACCTCTAAGCCAACTTTTACAGGTTTTTAAATCCTAGGCAAACTGTGTTTTGTAAAACGTGACCCCCTCGCGTGGGAAGGCGATAGCGTTGTCCGACCGGCTCACCGACCAGCTGTACCGCACCGTGGGAAAAATCAGGGATGTAACAACAATTACTTTTTTTTTAATGAGCTTTTGTCCTGTGTTAAAGCATCCTTCCTTGGGGAAAATTTTTAATTGTACAGTTACCCTCTCCAGTATTTTCATTTGGTTCATTGATTGTCCTGAAATGTTATTTATGGATTCTTTTTAGTGCAATAAACATTGTTGCAGACAAAAAAATACATTTCTTGTAAATCCTATTAATTCAATAAAAATCACTTTGTTTAATGAATGAAAGGTCGTCCAGCTCATTTTTTGCCTTGTAGAACGTCAAATAAAACGTTCTTACAACCAATAAAAAGATTGGATGGGGGCTGGCGAGCAGCAGGAGCTTGGGTTCTCCGAAGAGAAGTGCGGTTCCAATGCTCGGAGCTGAGCTGCGCCGGTTTTGTGCCGGGGTGAGCGTGGGGAGCTGAGCTGTGCTCGCGTTCTGGGGCCGGGGCCCACAGCGAGGAGGGTGGAATCGGGCTGCCCTCGCGTCGCAAAACCGAGCCGCCGGCCCTGCATGCACCCTGTGCCCCCTCACCGCGACTGCCTGATGTGCTCGTGGCCAAGCCCCGAGCGTTGGCTTCCGTCCCGTAAACCATCTCTGTGCTGCAGCCAGGCCCGGGAGCCGCGGGGCAGGCCGTGGACCTCAGCACACACCTTCCCTCGGCCTCGCTTCACTGAAGCAGCTCTTCCTCTGCTGCGAAAAGCTTTATTTTGCCTGAAGCTTGTAAAACCGAGCTTAACCTTTTTAGAGACAGAAGCACCTTCCACAGGTCGCAGGCCAGAGTGTTCTCGAAACACCAACTTACCATTAAAGCACCAATTCCCACGGCCAGCAGGAAACTGAAACTGCAGAAAACCCCAAGAGGAGCAGCTCTGACCTCGTTAGGCAATAACTGCTTCCCGTGTAACCAGCTGCTTAGGAACGGAAAGCAAACTTTAATAGTTCTGATGATAAAAGAATAGAGCTGTTGAACACGCTTTCTATGCACTGTAATGGATATATATACAGAAATACAGTGAAACCGTCTCCAATACATATACAAAGTGATGCTTTGTGCATGGGTTACAAACAGAAGAGTACGCTTTCCGTACAAGGTCATTCACATACCATAGCAGAAGTGCCCTTACAGTTTCTGATAAAGCAAGTTAATACATTTTTACTCATGTAATTAAACAGTTAATTGAAGAAAAAAACTTGGTTACATGTCATAACTTGTTCAAGTATCTGAAAACAAGTTTGCTTTTGGATAATGCTAAGGTCCGGAAGATTTTTAGTTGCGGTATCATGTAGATTATGATCTCTTCAGTGACTTCATAGCTACTTAAGAAGGGGAAAATAAGGCTTCATAAATTAGCTAGGAAGTACGCTGGCTGTAACAAATTAAAAGCACTTTGTAGTTGCGGCAGTGCCAATATGTACATATGAACAAAACGAAAAACACGCCGACGTCTTCCTGTCGAACGAGCACACCGAACCACCTTACGCGTGACTTGATCTCCGCTCTCCCCGTTCCACGGCGGGAGCTTGTGATGGGTACGAGGATGAGTGGTGAACCGAGGATGAGACGGGCGCCCCCGTTCATGCATTGATGGGCACGCGTCTGGCTTACACCTTCTTCCTCTCTGAGCCTTCGGTGGGCTCCACTTTCTGTGCAGGAAAGGCGTGGTGGTACAAATGTCTGTGAGTCGCTGCTGCACTGTACAGTTTGTACAAGGCCTGCAAAGAGAGAGAGAGAGAGGATGGTGACGTCCCCAATCCCGCTGTGTCCGACGCATACGGTCTGGGCTTTGGCATTCGTGCTGCAGCAGCAGAGTCAAACCAGTCGCGGCGTGCGCTTTGGTTTGGTTTGTGCACCAACTCGACTGTGTCGAGCGTCCGGCAGGGAGAATAAAGATCGTTAGTTTGCTCATTTTTCAAATGTCTTGGCTGTGGGAGGAGTTTCCATGAGTCCCAGTAAACCAAGGACTACCTGGAGTAGGAGGAAGGGACTTGAGGGGTTGGGTTTCTCTCCAGGTTTCACTCACGGAGTTTAAATTCCTGCATCCCCAGCATTTTGTTTTACACCACCAGGCAGACGCACACTGTGTCACACAGAGGGCTTTGCTAAGCAGCAGCTCCCTGGGTGCCTAGCTTATTTTTCTGCAGTGAATGCAGGTGCTTTCTCCTTCTAATGTCGCCATTTTCCATTTGTACCTGGGTGCATTTCCCTGCCCAACAGAAAAGCCTGTCCTCTGCAAACAGCAGCACCACAGGGGTACATGTGTGTCCCGCCCCGTTCCTTTAGAGCGTCGGTGTCAGCAGGCTGCCGGCCTCAGAAGCATCTTCACGTGGGGCTCAAAGGGCGACAGCTTAACGCCAGGCTCAGACCAAGCAGGGGCAGCTGCCGTAGTGGTACCAATGGAGAAAGTCGGTGTGGACGTGGGCTGAGTTTATCATAGGGAACTCACGTCTGAGCAGTCACGGGGCCAAGACAAGGCCCTGGTGCTGCGGCCAGCGCTGTCTGCAGTGGCTGGTGTGTGGCGACAGGCAAGGCCACCCCGTCCCCTGTCCCGCTGTGGGCTTTATACGGACGGCAAACGGCACAGGAGCTGCCAAGATACGGGGCTGGCTGCAGAGACTCGGTGTGAATGGCTGTCACGGCTCTGACGTTTCTATTTCAAATGAACTTGGCGTTGGGGGGGAGGGGGTGTAAAAAAAAACAAAACCAAAAAAACCCCACCACAAACCCACTGGTGGCTGCTTGGGACCTGAAGACTGGACGGGGTGGGAAGAGGCAGACGCCCGGCAGGAACCCGCCCGCTCACGGGGTGATGCGCTCCTTGTGTGTGCGGGGCGGCGAATGAAGCAGGTGAGGCTGAAGCCGCAGTGAGGGGCAGAGAAGCCTCCGGGGGTGTTTACGGGATGCTGACCGCCACATCCCAAATGGGCCATAGGAAACGGAGGTGGAGCTGTGCGTGTGAGCATTTTGGGATCGTTTGGCAACGTAGTGGACTGGTAGAGGAGATGTCGTGTGGCTCCTCTGGGTTTGTTTCTTGAAAATACGCCTTCAAATCCTATGTAAGCGGCCTTGCAGCATTTTGTGCTATTTTTTAGGCTTTTTTTCATGCCAAACCAATCTCACAGAGCTGACTTTTACTTCACAAGATTTGTTGAGCTCATCAGTAGGAAAGACACGCACAAGCCCGAGCAGAGCCCACGGCCCCAGAGGTCAGCACGCTTTCAGCTGCTCCGCACTGCGGCACGGTCAGGCAGCGGCACGGCCGGCCTGGTGCTGGCGGAAGATATCAGTTGATTTTTAACTATGTTTTTTTTTTTAAATGGCCTTTTGGACGAGAGCCGCTCCAACTTTCTATTCAGAGGACCCCCCCACACACACACATAACTCAGTGGCTTAAACGTGTGCCAACACCGACAGACGGAGCTGTCAGGCTTTGGTGCCGCGATAAAAGATGGAGATGTCTTTTGTCACACACCCGGGCCAGACTGGGGCCGCACCTGGCTACAACGCAGGATTCACATACACGCGCAATAATACAGGCTGGTAAGGATGCCCTTTTTAGTTTAATTAGATGCTGATGAAGCTTTGCCTAAACAAAGTTCCAGTCGCCCTTGGCACAGGCCTGGCGAGCAGCTCAGCGTCATGCCCCTGCGGCGCTGGGCAAGTGGAGCCACGGTGAGCCCAGCACACAAGGGCTGCTGACGGGCTGCACGCCTGCCAAGCAAGGCGAGAGGGGCTGTACTGGGCATGCTGCCCCAGGAAGGACCACGTACGCCTCCCAGGCTCTGCATTTGCCTTTTACCTAATTCGGTATGGGGTGGTTGTGCCCAAAACACCAACACGTGGCACTTCCAGCAGCACAGCTAGGCCTCGCCAATACAGGGGCTGCTGGGGCAGGAGCCCTGCCTGCGCGACGCCTGCATGGTTGGTGCTACGACACAAACTGCCATTCAGGCTTGGCCTCTCGGCACAAAAGGAAAAGCCCCAGACAGAACTGGTGGGAGAAAGATGAAAATCCCCATCACAGCAAACACGCTCCCCACCCAAATCTCTGCCTCACTTGGCTTCCAGCACTGCCCGGAGCGCAGCGCCCATGTTTAACCCCCTTCCCCAGGCATCTGGATCACAGGGAACAACCAGAGCGCAGCCACTGGCAAGCGTCCTGGTGCAGAGGCACGAGGCCACCGCAGCCCAGAGCCCTCGCAGCCCCCCCATCCTCTGCAAGCCCAAAGGCAGTGACACGGCTAAACGTGCATCTGGGCCCGAGGCGCTTTTCCATGGGAGCCCACGGCCCAGCCGGCCCACGGGAGCCGAGTGGTGTTGCATGCGGAGAACAAGAGCCACTTACCTCATTCGTGCTTCCCTGGTGGGAGGCATTGGGAAGGAAAAGGGGGAGAAAGAAAAAGACAAACAAAGCATCTCTGTGTATCACGCACGTCCGTGGGAGCGCACAGTGCTCACACCTCTGGCCAGAGCCACTTGCTGGTGCCAGCGTGGCAGCGTGTTCCCAGGGGCTTCTCCCCGCACGGGCTGCCCCTCTGACAGCACCCCCGGCCACCCCTCCTGCAGCTGGTCCCGCTGCCACGGGACACCCAGCGCTCGCACGGGACAGAGCCACGAGGGCTTCCACCCCACCTGGGGCACCCGGGCACCAGTCCTGCACGTCACGGCAGGCAGTCCCGCTGCCCAAGCCCTGGTGCCTGCAGCTGGGCCAGTACAGCTCCTTCTCAGGAGAACTTTCCCTTCACTTGGAAAGCCGTGCCGCCCAGCCCGCCGGGGCCAGCCAGGCACCAGGGAGCAACTACAGGCACTTTAACCTCTTTCTTTTTTCCCCAGCTGGGCAGGGTGCAAGTGGGCAGCATCTCTGGCTCCCTGCTGGCTGCGTCCTGTTCTGGCTTAAAGCCCCCGCCGGGTGCTGCTCAGCGCCAGGCAAACGCTGGGCTTCAACACGCCAGCATCTCCCAAAGGTACCCAGGACGGCTCCCCGAGCAAACAGCTGTGGCACGGGCGCTGAGCACACTGCACCAGGGTTTACTCTGGGCACTCAGGCTGCTGAGGGCAGGGCAGCCAGGATGAATCCAGGAGATGGGCTGCTCTTGCTCTACCTTCGCCTTATTTTAAAGGCAGCCCAGCTCAGCAACACAGCTCTGGGACAAAGAAACTGAATAATCAATGCTTCATTTTTTTCCCCCCAAAGCTGCATGTTCAGCTCCAGCTGCAGGTCTCTGCGCAGCAACAGGAAGCAAGCAAATTTGTCAATCTCAGATCAAAAACTTCCTGATGGATAAAAAGCAGGGGAGAAGCAGGTAAAGCTGTGGAGAATGGCCCTTTCCCCCCTGGAGCACTACAGAAATGAAACCCAGGACTGCGTCCGGTGGCTTCTGAGGGCAGAGTAAACAATGCGCTCGCCCCCAGCTCTGCCATGGGAAGAGCAGGAGGCCATCGCAGCACTTTAAATGTTATTTCGCCACAAGGGTCCGTGGCTGCAGCTGCACTCCCATGGGCTGCTCCCTGGCTGGGACGAAGCGGGGCAGCGAGAGCCTGCAGGGTCTGGGCTTTCCCCGGCAGCAATGGAATGGGGAGAGGAAAGGGCTGGCGCAGAAGGGGAAACAGGAAGGACCATGTTTTAAAAATACTGGGGCCACGGGCTGCGAGATAACCCTGCCGGGGCCGGGCACTGCAATGGCGCCGTTCAGAAAGCGGGCAGAGCGATGCAGGGTGGCACGGCAGGGGTGATTTCTCACTGTGACGACGCTGAAGATTTCAGAGGTGCTCCTGTTTGACATTGGGGCCCAACCAACACCATTGTTTGGAAAAAAAGCAAGAAATTGAAAAAGACCGGGTGAGAGCAACTGACCCAGCACAAGTGTGGCTGTAACAGGAAAGCGGGGCCCCAGTGCCAAAAGAGGCAGAGCCCAGACCTGGCCTTGGTCTCTGGCAGACCTGGGGAGAGCCAAAAGCCCTGCCCTGAACCAGGGGAGAGGTATGGGTCTTTCTTTTTGACACATGCAGACGTGCACACAAACCCCCCCACACTGGCTCCAACGCCTCCCCGGTGGGACCCTAGGCAAACTGCCCCATTCCCACAAGGTCTGAGGCTCCAGAAACCAGCATTTGGTGATGCGCAAGACAAGAAGGAAAAAAAAAGGCACAACAAAATAGCTTGCTGTGAGTTTTCTCATCCCCAGCCCGGATCTACACAGCTCATCTTTTACACTGGGCAGGATTTAGAGGCTCAGGCTCAGGCAGGGCAAGGGGTGCGCTGGTTCGCAGCTCCGGCCTCGCTGTTCGCTCCCGCTCTCCAACCTATCTCGTCCTGCCCAGCTGTGCCACAACCACAGCGCAGCCCTACCCAGGCCCATCTCCGGTCCCTAAGACATCTCCCCCTTACAATCAACTCCACAAACTGATCTGAAAACATTTCCTCTGTCCCCGCTTTCCCCNAGAGCAGGAGGCCATCGCAGCACTTTAAATGTTATTTCGCCACAAGGGTCCGTGGCTGCAGCTGCACTCCCATGGGCTGCTCCCTGGCTGGGATGAAGCGGGGCAGCGAGAGCCTGCAGGGTCTGGGCTTTCCCCGGCAGCAATGGAATGGGGAGAGGAAAGGGCTGGCGCAGAAGGGGAAACAGGAAGGACCATGTTTTAAAAATACTGGGGCCACGGGCTGCGAGATAACCCTGCCGGGGCCGGGCACTGCAATGGCGCCGTTCAGAAAGCGGGCAGAGCGATGCAGGGTGGCACGGCAGGGGTGATTTCTCACTGTGACGACGCTGAAGATTTCAGAGGTGCTCCTGTTTGACATTGGGGCCCAACCAACACCATTGTTTGGAAAAAAAGCAAGAAATTGAAAAAGACCGGGTGAGAGCAACTGACCCAGCACAAGTGTGGCTGTAACAGGAAAGCGGGGCCCCAGTGCCAAAAGAGGCAGAGCCCAGACCTGGCCTTGGTCTCTGGCAGACCTGGGGAGAGCCAAAAGCCCTGCCCTGAACCAGGGGAGAGGTATGGGTCTTTCTTTTTGACACATGCAGACGTGCACACAAACCCCCCCACACTGGCTCCAACGCCTCCCCGGTGGGACCCTAGGCAAACTGCCCCATTCCCACAAGGTCTGAGGCTCCAGAAACCAGCATTTGGTGATGCGCAAGACAAGAAGGAAAAAAAAAGGCACAACAAAATAGCTTGCTGTGAGTTTTCTCATCCCCAGCCCGGATCTACACAGCTCATCTTTTACACTGGGCAGGATTTAGAGGCTCAGGCTCAGGCAGGGCAAGGGGTGCGCTGGTTCGCAGCTCCGGCCTCGCTGTTCGCTCCCGCTCTCCAACCTATCTCGTCCTGCCCAGCTGTGCCACAACCACAGCGCAGCCCTACCCAGGCCCATCTCCGGTCCCTAAGACATCTCCCCCTTACAATCAACTCCACAAACTGATCTGAAAACATTTCCTCTGTCCCCGCTTTCCCCATCTAGAAGGTCTAAGGAACGGCCTAAAACTCATCGTCCTGCCGTCTGAAGAAGACCAGGGCACAGGTCTTCCTTCTCTCACTGACCACAGCACAACCAGCTCAAGCGGCCGGATCTGCCCAGGCAGGCCCCGCCGGAGCGTCTAACAACCCTACGTGCGAATGCAAAAGCCATTTCAAAGGGGAGGAGAAGCCCCAGGAAACTCAACGCTAAAGAACTTGGTNAAAATACTGGGGCCACGGGCTGCGAGATAACCCTGCCGGGGCCGGGCACTGCAATGGCGCCGTTCAGAAAGCGGGCAGAGCGATGCAGGGTGGCACGGCAGGGGTGATTTCTCACTGTGACGACGCTGAAGATTTCAGAGGTGCTCCTGTTTGACATTGGGGCCCAACCAACACCATTGTTTGGAAAAAAAGCAAGAAATTGAAAAAGACCGGGTGAGAGCAACTGACCCAGCACAAGTGTGGCTGTAACAGGAAAGCGGGGCCCCAGTGCCAAAAGAGGCAGAGCCCAGACCTGGCCTTGGTCTCTGGCAGACCTGGGGAGAGCCAAAAGCCCTGCCCTGAACCAGGGGAGAGGTATGGGTCTTTCTTTTTGACACATGCAGACGTGCACACAAACCCCCCCACACTGGCTCCAACGCCTCCCCGGTGGGACCCTAGGCAAACTGCCCCATTCCCACAAGGTCTGAGGCTCCAGAAACCAGCATTTGGTGATGCGCAAGACAAGAAGGAAAAAAAAAGGCACAACAAAATAGCTTGCTGTGAGTTTTCTCATCCCCAGCCCGGATCTACACAGCTCATCTTTTACACTGGGCAGGATTTAGAGGCTCAGGCTCAGGCAGGGCAAGGGGTGCGCTGGTTCGCAGCTCCGGCCTCGCTGTTCGCTCCCGCTCTCCAACCTATCTCGTCCTGCCCAGCTGTGCCACAACCACAGCGCAGCCCTACCCAGGCCCATCTCCGGTCCCTAAGACATCTCCCCCTTACAATCAACTCCACAAACTGATCTGAAAACATTTCCTCTGTCCCCGCTTTCCCCATCTAGAAGGTCTAAGGAACGGCCTAAAACTCATCGTCCTGCCGTCTGAAGAAGACCAGGGCACAGGTCTTCCTTCTCTCACTGACCACAGCACAACCAGCTCAAGCGGCCGGATCTGCCCAGGCAGGCCCCGCCGGAGCGTCTAACAACCCTACGTGCGAATGCAAAAGCCATTTCAAAGGGGAGGAGAAGCCCCAGGAAACTCAACGCTAAAGAACTTGGTGGGGTTTTTTTTTTTGGTTTTGGTTGGTTTGTTTTAAATCANCGATGCAGGGTGGCACGGCAGGGGTGATTTCTCACTGTGACGACGCTGAAGATTTCAGAGGTGCTCCTGTTTGACATTGGGGCCCAACCAACACCATTGTTTGGAAAAAAAGCAAGAAATTGAAAAAGACCGGGTGAGAGCAACTGACCCAGCACAAGTGTGGCTGTAACAGGAAAGCGGGGCCCCAGTGCCAAAAGAGGCAGAGCCCAGACCTGGCCTTGGTCTCTGGCAGACCTGGGGAGAGCCAAAAGCCCTGCCCTGAACCAGGGGAGAGGTATGGGTCTTTCTTTTTGACACATGCAGACGTGCACACAAACCCCCCCACACTGGCTCCAACGCCTCCCCGGTGGGACCCTAGGCAAACTGCCCCATTCCCACAAGGTCTGAGGCTCCAGAAACCAGCATTTGGTGATGCGCAAGACAAGAAGGAAAAAAAAAGGCACAACAAAATAGCTTGCTGTGAGTTTTCTCATCCCCAGCCCGGATCTACACAGCTCATCTTTTACACTGGGCAGGATTTAGAGGCTCAGGCTCAGGCAGGGCAAGGGGTGCGCTGGTTCGCAGCTCCGGCCTCGCTGTTCGCTCCCGCTCTCCAACCTATCTCGTCCTGCCCAGCTGTGCCACAACCACAGCGCAGCCCTACCCAGGCCCATCTCCGGTCCCTAAGACATCTCCCCCTTACAATCAACTCCACAAACTGATCTGAAAACATTTCCTCTGTCCCCGCTTTCCCCATCTAGAAGGTCTAAGGAACGGCCTAAAACTCATCGTCCTGCCGTCTGAAGAAGACCAGGGCACAGGTCTTCCTTCTCTCACTGACCACAGCACAACCAGCTCAAGCGGCCGGATCTGCCCAGGCAGGCCCCGCCGGAGCGTCTAACAACCCTACGTGCGAATGCAAAAGCCATTTCAAAGGGGAGGAGAAGCCCCAGGAAACTCAACGCTAAAGAACTTGGTGGGGTTTTTTTTTTTGGTTTTGGTTGGTTTGTTTTAAATCAAAAGCTCTTTATCCTACCTGGTCCCATAACGCTGCGGCCACTTGGTCTATTACTGCGCCCAGTTCTCTGTACTCCCCAGAGTATCTGATATATGCCCAGGTACACAGTGTGATAAGTGTCAAGCCCATGATCATGTTGCACAGACTGGCTATGATGTCCAAGCCAATGAAGCCGGTCACTCCAGCTATCACATAAGTGATGAAGATGACGACAAAGAGTGTGGCGGGGGTGCGGGCGGCGTGGAAGATGTTCTTGCTGTCGTTGTGCTTGATGTACTGGATGTAGAGCTCATCTATCTCGTTCTCCAGCTGCTGGAGGTAGCGACGGCTGAAATCCTCCCCACCCATCTTCTTCACCCCGCGAAACAGCTTCACCGCCTCCTCCTTCAGCTCCATGTGTTTGGTCTGGAGGTCACTAGGTGCAAGGAAGGGCTTGTCCCCACCACAGACCTGCATGGAAAACACGGTCCAATCACTCCAGACACCTCAGCACTCACAGCTCCTGTGCTCTGCCATGCAAACCACCGGAATTAGGGCTCTACAGGCTCCTGTTTGGCACGGACCACTAGATCCTACAGGAAGGCCTCCACAGCTGTGCTGTCCATCTGGTTAAAAGAGGGCAGTGAGTGCCTGCACTCTGCGTCCCACACTTTCCCTACTCAATTCGCTCACACCCCAAGCCAGGATCTCGGGCAACACTGACAGCTGTGCTACACTGACCAGCAGGACCCTGAACCCCAGCATTTTCTCGTGCTGGGTACTCTGCGGCATTGTCCTGTGGCTTCAGAGTATGGACACAAGAATTTTAAAGGCCCAGGGCAGTCCACAGGCAGTTTGGCCACGCAGCTCCGCACGTGTTTCTTGCCAACAGACAGCAAAATCCTTACTGATGAATGGAATGAGGGCCTGGAAGTGGCTGGAGACGGGCTGGAGGCTGAGCTTCATGTTAAAATCCACAAGCATCCCTTGCCAGACCTAAGAGATGGGCTGGCAGGGCAGGGCACAGGTTAAAAGCCAGTTATAACGACTTTATCTCCTAATTAGCACCAGCCATAGCATGGGTCATTTGGTCACACAGCGCTGCCACCCCACTACATTGCATTTTTGGGTTGCATCTACCCACACTGGGGAACGCTGGGAAGAGGATGCAAACTGAGCAGCGGCCACGTGGTCTGCAAAAAGCTGCCATCAGATGAAACAGTGACCAGTTGTCAACCACCCTCCCCTCTCCTGCCATGACACCCTGAGGGGCACTGCTCTCCTCCAGCCTCTGAGAAAGCCCCTTTTCCACCATGAACGTAGGAGAGATCCTCTTGGGACCCTGAGCGTGCAGCCCTGTAACCAGTCCTGGCCAAGTCCATGCAGGACGTTTTCTACCAGGAGCTCAGGCAGGGAGGTTTCCCCGCGAGGACAGGAGAGCCAGGGCACATGAGCGCTGTGAAACGATGTGCTCAGCACCACCTACCTCTTCCATTCTCCTGCTGTAGGTGTCTTTGGCAGTGGCAACTGCTGCTAAATTGTTGGCTTCTGCTGTGGCCTACAAGAAGGGCAAAAGGGGTACAAAGTTTGGCTGCAGAAAGACAGGGTTAAGAAGTGCAATTGCAGAGCGCAGCAGCCACTGGCTGCCTGGGTACCCGCGATCCACGCGTGTACATGGCCAGGATGTGTGCACGTACCCCGGTCCACATGTACCCCGGTCCACATGTACAGAATTAAACAGCTCCCTTGTCTCAGCTCCCACTCTCCCCAGCCTCTGACCAATGCCAAATAAGATCATCCTGTATTTACATGTCTCCTCAGTTCCCCCAGGCAAAAGCCTGAGCAAAGAGAGGATTCCTACCCTCTAAGCCAGAGCAACGAAAACTTTGGCTTCGGCTGTGGGAAACAGCAAGGAAACAGATAAAAGGCTCAGTCGTATGTAAACAGCTACAGCTGCAACCTCCCGCAAAGCCATCTGGCTCAGAGAGCAGAGCTGCAGCCCTGCAGCCGCTGCCCGCGTCGGGGGTCACGTCACCTCTGTGTGCGGCCCCACCGCAGCCAGAGACGATGCTATTTACCTGCGGGGGAACAGTTTCAGGAGAGCTGGCTGACGCTGTGTGCACGGACAGCGAGTCACCACAGCCCAGCCAAGGCGCACGAGCCGTGCTGCCACAATTGCTAAGCCGTATCAGACTCGTGACTGCCAAACACTTCCAAAAGGGCTGTTTCTTGGGTTGTCACGCTAAGGCAGTTGAAATAAAATCACAGAAGACCCAATGTGCTGCACTGGCTGGACACCTCTGACAATTAACTGGAAATCAATGGCAATTACAGCGCATGAATGCCCACCAGCTCACAGCTCACACCCACGTACCTGCAGCATTGACTTTGGGTGTGGCAGTTCCTCTCCTTGGTAGATCTTTATGTATGCCTGCAAAACAGCGCACAGAAAATGAAATCACAACGAAAAAAGCATTCAGGCGCAACACGCAAACACCTCCACCCACTTCCAGACGCAGCTTTGACAGGATGTTAAAAGCATAGAAGAGGAGGACGTTCCTGGCGCAAGGTGGCTTCTGCAGGGGATGCTCTGTCACAAAATGCTACACAGCGTGATTCGAGGCCGACTCCTTGGGTGGCCTGGGTCAGTCACTCAAGGCTCTCGCTCCACCACTTATGCTAAGTATCTCTACCATCAGATTTGCACCTACCTCCATCCTTCAGCGAAGGAGAAGGAGCCAGTCAGGTAGCCCTGGAGAGTAGGTGGTGAGAATTACTCACTGATGTCTTGCATTAAAATGTCCCAGTAGTCATGACAACACAAATCAGCTTTTTCCAAAGGCAACGGGAATACGGCCCTCAGCCTACCTCCCCCTCGTCTTTTAATTCTCCAGGGAAGGAAAACAGCCCTGCCCACTCCTTGGGTTTACTGAGTGGCCAAATATGTGACCGTGAGGTGTTTGCTTTCTGCAGCAATGGGAGCCAGGACTGTAAGCTAGACCAAGAACGTTTCCTCCAGCCATCAAGTGCTGGCCTGACTGCTACTGCTTTGCCTTTTAATTACGTCAAAAGTACAAGCGTGCCACAGATGGATAAGCCCACTTTCTTTTTTAAGAAATAAGCTGATACCTTAAAATACTCCACAAGGCCTCGACAGGTGATATGGTTTCCATTGATCTCCTTAACGTCCAGGCTCTCGGGACTAAGAAGCCAAGGAATCAAAATCTTCAAGTTCTTGATGAACTCATCGTCTATTTCTGGAAACAAAACCCAACGTGATCAGTACCAGCCCAATCTCACACTTGCACTTCAGTGTGCACTCACATGAAACAAGAGCATGAGAGTCACGCCAGAGCCTCAGACACCCTGTCATTTAGTGATGTGAGCACTCAGAAATGATCGTGGCCCCAGCTGTGTCCAGATCTGGGCTCCCCAGTTCAAGAGAGACGGGGAACGACTGGAGAGAGCCCAGAGGAGGGCAACGAGGATGATGAGGGGACTGGAGCATCTCTGCTGTGAGGAGAGGCTGACAGCCCTGGGGCTGTTCAGCCGGGAGAAGAGAAGGCTGGGAGGGGATCTCATCAGTGCTCATCGATATCTAAAGGGCGGGTGTCCAGGGGACGGGGCCAGGCTCTTTGCAGTGGTGCCCAGCGACAGGACAAGGGGCACCGGGCACAGACTGGAGCACCGGCAGTTCCACCCGAACGTGAGGAAGAACTTCTTTGCCGTGAGGGTGCCCGAGCCCTGGCCCAGGCTGCCCAGAGAGGCTGTGGAGTCTCCTTCTGCGGAGAGATTCAGCCCCACCTGGACGCGTCCCTGTGCCCCCTGCTCTGGGGGCACCTGCTTTAGCGGGGGGGGTGCTGGGGGATCTCCAGAGGGACCTTCCAGCCCCTGCCATGCTGGGATTCTGGGATTTTCTGCTCTATGAACCCATATGTGAAATACTCATTGTAAAGCATTTTAAAGCTTTTGCAAACCATTAAGCGCTTGGTACAGGTACACTAAGGACTCCTGCGAGTGACCATGCATTTACATTGCACCATCAGACACCCCTCAGTGCAGGAACGGGCACAATCTCTGCTGCTGCCAGCCTGAGCCCTTTGCAAAAGCACTGAGCTGGGACAGGGTGCTGTTTGAGGGGTCCATGGGCTGCTAGTGTCACTTCAACAGAGGCAGACTCATCTCCCAGCAGTCATTCTTACAGCTTCATAGTGTCTGAAACCCATTTACTGCCATTTAAATTAAACTGTACAAGGCCAGAGACAGAAAAAACAACACAACATCCAGGCATTTGGACGGTACGGAGGAAGGCGAAGTTTCCCCACATTTCTTCAATCAGAGCACAAAAAGCTGCGTACGGCTCTGAGGGTACAAGAAAATGGTGTCAAGAAGCCGCGGCCAACTCCTGTGCTGGCTCACCTCTTGTTCAGTGCTACTCAGCACCTGAAATTAAGCTGGGAATCGACAGAGCTCAGTTTCCTCCCCGCCACCCTGCTGTCCTGCTTGCGGGTTAGCACGGAGCTTGCCAGAAGAACGAGACTGATCACTAGCCAGCCAAAACCAGAGAAAAAGTAACATCTTTCTACTGCTAATTTATTTTAAGTGACTAATGGGCCACTTCCCTACTGCTAAGATTGCAAGCAGCCTGCACCAGCGATGCTGGTAAGCAGTTGGTTCACAACACACAACTAAAAAAATCCATAGCATGTGGCTCCTTTGAGGGTGGAGAACCTTAGCATGGCTTTTCTTCCTTCCCCTTTTTTTTTGTACCTGTTGAACTAAGTCTGACCTGTAGGGAAAACACTGATCAGACAAGTCAGGAAGATTAAATATTCCTTGGAAAGAGTTTCAAAGTGAAATAACGTTCCCTTGAGAGCACGTGTAACCGGCCTTCCACCCTCCGCAAGCACCAGCCTGCCTTCCAGCAACCATTGTGCACAGCTCTACCATCTGTGCTGAATCGCAAGTGAGGCATAATTGGTTAATTACAGGCTTAACACCGTGTCCAGAAACTTCCTAGCACAGCCCTGCCCTTCCCCGGTTGCCTATCAGCCACCTCTCCTCATAGTGCATATCGCCAGAGGCTCTGAGACTTCTTGGGCCTCCCACACCTTTTGGGGCTCCAACACTGTCCCGGGCTCCCACACCTTTTTGACCTTCCACACCTTGTCAGCCTCCACCTCTGTCTTGGTCTCACACGCTTTTTTGGCCTTTCACACCTTTTCGGCCTCCACTTCTGTCTGGACAACCTTCGCCTTTTTGGCCTCCCACACCTTTTTTTGGCCTCCACCTCCATCTGGGCTTCCCACATATTTTTGGCCTCCAGCTCCATCGTGGCCTCCGTATCTCTTCATCCTCCAACACCTTTTCGGCCTCCACCTCTGTCTGGGCTTCCCACACCTTTTTGGCCTCCCAGACCTTTTCGTCCTCCACATCTCTCTGCTGGACTCGGACGAACGAGCCGAGCGCATGTACGTAGCTGAGAGGAGGATCCAACTCCTCCTCTCCCAGAAGTTTTTTCATGGAAAAAACTTGTAGAGGTTTCAGGAACCAGCGGCACAGTCTGCCGGGGCATCTAAGGTATCTGCTTTAAAAACCAGACCTTTGCCTTCGTACCTTTCAGTTTTCCATCGAAATTAGGGTTGGTGGCAACTTTCAGGCCCGGGTGAGGTAAGAGGAAGCAGGAGATTTTGGTGAAGCAGGAATGGATGTGCTTTCTGACATTCTGCAGCTCTTCATGCTGATTTCCTGAGACCTGCAAGAGACCAGTTTGGGGTCAGAGGGTTTCCTTCTCATGGANTTCCATCGAAATTAGGGTTGGTGGCAACTTTCAGGCCCGGGTGAGGTAAGAGGAAGCAGGAGATTTTGGTGAAGCAGGAATGGATGTGCTTTCTGACATTCTGCAGCTCTTCATGCTGATTTCCTGAGACCTGCAAGAGACCAGTTTGGGGTCAGAGGGTTTCCTTCTGATGGAAACACCGGTGACACGGGGCCAGCGATGCTGGCAGGAGCACGGGGTACTGCGCACTGTGGCTGCTGACCGCAGGAAGAGCAAGCCAGGAGGACATCTCGTAGGGGTATGCCGCACGAGGACAAAGACGAGGCTCCTCCAGCGACCAAGGAACTCATGTATCTCTGACCACATGCCCTGGGGCATGTTATTATCATCTGGAAAATGTGCATGTCCGTGTATGACTGGAACACACAAACATTTGGGACTTCCCACTCGGACCTTCCTTGTCTCCCCTTTAATTAGGTCTCTCCACTACCAAATCACCCATGCATTTCCTGATTAATCCCAACAGAGCCCTTGCCCATCATTTTTTCTGTACAACTACCTATTACTAAAACATCGCTCCTGGTCTCTAGGGAATCTGCTGACTCCCATCTCTAACGCCTCTCCCAGTTGCTCCCAGCAAGAGAGCCCCAGGGAGCCTCGGCTTGGGCAGAAGCCTAGCAGAGGCGGCCTCAGCCCCCCACTGAACGTGGCAAGGAAATTCAGTCCCCTAAAATGCCTCTTCTGTGATTTTAAGGTGCTGGGTAAGTGTGACCGTAACCAGCATCGCTGTACGCTGCAGTTCACACCTAACAGCCAGCGCTGTGGCCACCCAGCTGAACCCTCAAAGGTGCCGGTGCTCTGCACCCCGTTCCCTGCTCCTTGCCCAGGATTACACTCACCAGCACGGGCTGTCCCTCAGACCGAGGTCTCACCCTCGTGCCCTGTGCAGGTGATGGCAGTGTATCGTCCCTGGGTCACAAGCTAGATGATTTTCTTCTTCACTCTCCATCACCCAGGAGCGTACCCCTAGGCTAGCAGTGCTCATTTAATGAACGCAGGTCAGAAAGAACTCACCTTCAGCCGCTTCTCCAGAAATCTTGCGCCGCCATCAGAGCCATAGGAAAATTCATACGGGAAGCTCCAGTCACGAACAAGGAATATAAGGGACTAGAAAACAGAGACAGACACACAGTGGGGTCAGTGCCATACAGTGCCACTGAGTCAAAATTACCAGCTGCTCCAGCTCGGAAAAACTCATCGCTGAAGGGCATTGCTCAGTTGTTTGCTGCTAATCGTGGGACCAGGACACGAGATGTGTAACTCTGCCACGTGTTATCAAAACGGGGTTCACGAGGGAGTTTAGGGCCTCCTTCCCCACTGCCACCGCTCACAGCAGACAGATCCCAGAGCCCACAGCAGTGGCAGGAACCCCTGGCACCCTTGCTCCCATCCTCGTGCTGCAAGAAGACCTGGCCCCAAGTCTCTGCCTGGCTCCAGCAGCATCTCATGCCTTTACTAGTGGAAATACCCCCTCTGTGAAGGGCCGTCCCAGCGTGGCGCTGAGACCACGCAGACTCGCTGCACATGTGGCGGTGTCCTACGAGGGCAAGTGGGGAGCAAACCCCGGACTGATGTACAGGTTTGCTGGGTGCCAGTTTGATTCCCTAGCTTTAAGAACAGCGTCAATCATTGAAACTGAAAAACAAGAAAGAGATTTTTGCTAATGAGGACAAAAGGCAACGAGCTCCCTAATTCCAGCCACATTTAGTTCCATCTTATGGGAATTTTACAGGCTCATTTTTTCAGCCTTTTTCACTGGGCAGCCTTCCAGACAGACTTTTAATGAGAAGCAGATGCGGGATAACAAGGGTGAATAAGAAATCACTGGCTTTTGTAATCTTTATTGAGGCATTCAAAGTTCCTATGCAATAAATAAATAAATACCAGTACGGTTAACTTTTAATCTTTGGGGAAAAAAAAAAAAGTTTTCAGAAAAAATCCTGTCTCCAGTGTCTCATCTGTGCAAGGGACCTACGTCCCATGTAACGAATACACGGTTTGGAGGGGGAAGCCCTGAAGACCGAAGCCCAGGACAGCCTGGCAGCAGTGCCAAGGTTCCTGTCATGCACATGAATAAGCAGGTCAGCAAGTGGAATCCATTTCAATGGAATTTCCCTAAACATTGTCTATGTTTAGAACAACGATTTAGGGGAGGGAGGGAAAATATTTCCCCTTATTTTCATAAAACATCAGGAAAGGTTAAAAAAAATAGACAGAACAGCGAGTTGGCTATTCCTAACTGCACAACAAACCCCAGCGACTGCACCCAGCGAGCTGTTTCAGGACACGCCGTTCTTTCTAAGACCATGAGATGCTTAGGAGGCATGTCCATGTTTAGGACTTTTCCACAAACACATTATGCACGCCTTGCACTGTTTGACTCTGGAATGATTTTCTTTTTTCTTAAGCAAAATTGTTCCAGACGTGCTGTCTTCACCACGCCTCAGAGCCACCCTCAGCCCCTCCAGCCTAGCAAACTGCCAGGTACCGCGCGCAGCCTTTGCTAAGGCTTCATGACCGGGACCCGCGTCTGGCGAGGGCACATGGGGCAGCGCAGACAGTTGTGCTTCAGCGCAAGTGCGAGGACACACCGCGGAGAGGAGGGAGCCGAGGGGAAATGTTAATTTTCCACTTTATATTACTTCCCTTCCAGCAGGATCAAGGCAACTGCCTCGCTATCGACGCTTTCTCTGCACTCCCCGCTTGGCAGCATTTTCCTATAGGAGCGGTTTTCCAAAGCTTCCTTTACAGATTTGTATATTTTAAGGACACAAGAGGTTTCAGCTTGTTTGACTTACAGGCCTGGAACCTCACCCAAGAAACTCAAGCTGTAGACTCTCTTGTGCAAAGAGAGCTGTCTCGGTTTAAAGCCTGCAGCTACCAGAGAAGCCCCCGCACCTCTCGTTAAGCCACCCTAACCATTAAATTGCCACCTCATTACCAGTGTGCTTCTCATTGCTAGCCTTTGTCCAGTCCCAGCTGTGGACACCGAGCAGCACGCTGCCTCGTCCTCCTGCTGGAAAAGCTGTTGATTTACCATCACCCTTCTCCTGCTTCCTCATCAAAACGCTTGGCTGTCTTTAAAAACGTGCTTTGCATGAACAAGCCCGCTTTGCAATGCGGCCAGGAGATCTCCATTGCTCCCCTGGCCACATCACCATCGATCCTTCCACCAAATTTTATCGCATCCACAAACGTTACCACCAGTCGTTTGGTATATTTCCCGAGATCGTTAATGAATCAGAGAGGCCCTGGGGGGAGCCCCAAGGAAACACTTCTGAAGGATGATGATTCCCTATTAAAACCAGTTCCGCGTGCTCTGGCATCTATCAGTTAATGAGTTTTTAATCCATTTACAATGGATTAAAACAGACAATGCTGACTCCGTATGTTGTTCATTTGCTTTTAATCAGCATCGTAGGGAGATAAGGCTTACAGAAGGCAACATATCATGGTGATAGTTACCTTTATCAGCGAAACTCGTGGTCTTTTAAAAATTGATAATGGGATTGGGTTAACAAGGCTTTGCTATCCACAAAACCGTGTGACCTGACAGCAATCATGGTCTTTGGTAAAATCCGAGCCTATTATCCAGTCCTAATGACTTAAGCATATCTAAAAGTTTCCCCTTACAGCCTCCTTTTTACTGACGGGAGTAGGAAGTATTTCACTTTCACTGAAATATTTGGCCACATTATCCTGACAGTTTTTAAATAAGGAACAGAAATATTTATTCGATGCGTGGCTTTTTTCTGTACCGTGTTACAATTTTCCCCTAGCTTTCGCTGCTACAAGTCATGTATTTTTACCGGTAGCTTTCACACCGTTTCTCAGTCATCTGCCCATGCCACCATCCAATATACCCTCAAAGCTCCCCAAAATCTCAATTTGTCCATTTGTTGTATTTTTTTAACCTTTTAATTTTATTTCCACTTCCTGACCACACTGTATTAACCCCTCAGGCCTTCCAGGATGGTGGTGAGGATGGCAATTCTCTTTTTATGTTGGAAGGCAAAAGTGAAATAACTTTAACCCGTTCCCAGTTACTATTTGCATCTTTACAGCATGTTTTGCTCTCTGCTGTTTCTCACTTTAGGAAGCTCACAAACCCCCATCCAGCTACCACCTGACCTACTGTGGATGCCAGGTGGGAGCTGGACCAAGCCATTGGGACTGCCAAAGAGCATCTGGTCAAAGGAACAACTTTTACGGGATAAGACCACAGCCCCAGAGGTGGTGTTTTCCTTCTGTTTACCACCTCAATGGTGCAACGAGCCTTGCAGCTCCACTGCGGTGTGAGGATCTCACACAATCACTCCCTCCATGCCAAGACCTCCAAAAGCTCCAAAACCAGGTCAATGACCTCCCCAGCCTCCCAGCTGCAGCTGTAATCAAAGCCATATGAAATCACTACTTGATCTGTTAAAGGACTGGAGCTTTAGCGAGCTGCCACAGCCGTGTCACAGGTTCTTTCTGCCCCTCTACCTTCTGCCTTGTCTCTTTTTGCTCATATTCACTTTCCTACTGGAAGGGGCTGTCACAGCCCACCATCCTCCCAGCTCCCAGCTTTGGTGTCCGGAGCAAGCTCTTGTCTGCCCGACGCTCTCCCTTTTTTTGAATGCCAGCTTTTCACAGGTTGGGAAGCAGCAGGGTGAACAGATGTCTCTTATTTGAAGTTAAAACCCTACTTAAACCAAGCCTTCCCACAGCTCTGCTGTCACTCGCAAGAGCTCTGAGCTAATCCTCACCCCTTCATTTTGCCAGAAGCAGAGATTCCCAGGGCAGGTGGGTTCAAACCTCTCAGAGCGAAGGCTGGGCAGAGTCCTGGAGTAGACCGTGTGACAAACCTGCTGCGAAACCTGACTGCTTTCCAAGCCTGGAAAGACATCTGGCAGGACAGGGCAGAGCTCTCAGGATGGCAGGGGTTCAGAGGAAAGAAAGAGGGATGCTGGATGTATCTGGAAGCCTCTTTGGGGGCAGGGAAGCACAAAGCCTTTCCTTCGAGCAGCTCAGCCGGTCCCCAGGCATCCTCATCTCCTCCCCGTCCTGCAAACTGCAGTGACACCTCGTGGTGAAGCCAACCGGCTCGGGGCCCAGCCACCGCCAGCGGACAGGACGTGTGCTGGCCAGGACCCTCGGACTCACCTGGAAAGGTTTCAAGAATGTCTCCTCCATGGCCAGCCGGCCATACTCGGTGAAAAGCTGGAAGGAGAAGCAAAGAACAACAGGACCGTTAGCTTGTCAGTCTGCATGGCCGGACAGCACGCTGTGGGCCACCGGCGCAGCAGCGAGGGACGGTTGTTGACTTGGGGCTAACAGCACCATTTGCAGAGCTGGAGCAGAAAGTGGCTGGCTTTCGGTTCACATCTGAGAGGCACAGGGAGCTGTTACAGACAATTACTGTGCTGAGCCCTCACGTGAAAAGACCTCAGTCTGGAATTTTTGGCTGCCAAATCTGTGAAAAATGGCTCAAATCAGCTGCTTGGTGTTGCTTTCATATCAACCGGAAACTTCATGTGCTACTGGGGACTGCTGGAGCCCTGCTCTCTCTTAAACACTCCAAGAAGAAGCGGAAATGAATTCAGAAATAAGTACTTTCCCTGCAAGCCCCCACCCTGCAAAGACTGTAAGATCAGCCTACCAGCAAGATTTGAAGGCTCTCCAGTCTCTCTGGACTGTAATTTCTAACTGAAGGTACAATAATGTATTTCACAGATGCCTAAAAATGGCTCAACATGTTAAACAGTAATGGTTCAAAATCCAAACTGAAAGATCAGAGTTGCTTTCGATAAGTTCAGTGTTTAAAAGGCATTATTGTTAAAGATATTTACTGATAGAAATGATGCAAAATTCTTCAAATAATCATTTTTCCAGTTGGACTTTTGCTTTTATTTCCTTTTACTTAAGCTCCTGGAAAAACCTACCTAAGCAATCAATCAACCACCTAAACAGAAGAGAAAGCTAAAGGTAATACCAGGAAACGGGCACATGTGTGCCACAAAAATCCAATTAGCTGCGCATCTCCAACAGTCAGGGTTGTAATTACCCTTAGGGGTCACCTGTATTGAGCCAGTACCAGATGTCTGTATCCAGGCTTATAAACAGCCACCCAATTTCTTTGGGCTCCCTCCTCGTAACAATGCAAAGATCCCATCCTACAACACGAACAGCGCAACTTCTGCCTTCAGCTTCCCCGTCACTTAAGCCAAGTGAGTGCTTTTAATGCCCCTACTCGTGGAGCAGCGGACAGATGCTCGCAGCAGCAGGAGTACAGCCAACACATGGATCCTTCTAGCCCGCTTTAGCTCCTTGCTGCAAGTCATTGCATGTTTCTAGCCCCAGTCCTGGCCTCTGACAGGTCTCTGCTCCCCAAGGAACCCCAGTATAATCCCACAGAAGGACACACAGGCCAGCGTGAGCTGTATCCAAACTGTTCCCGGCAGACCTGTGATGGGCGCTGTACACCGAGATGGTCTGTAGTGGCGACTCTAGCCTATGCAGTCTGTTTGATGCTCCTCTAACCTCACCATTAGAAACTCCACGCTCTCTGGCTGCAGCGCCACCCATGACAACTGGTTCCATGAGCTGTGGACATAAGAAGAGACACTGCCCTCCACTTCGCAGCAGCCTCATACACAGCTGAAGACTGTGACCACCTCCCCTCTCAGCCACTTCTGTCTCATCTTAACAGCCTTGGTTCTTCAGCCTCTTCATGCCCTCCAGCTACCCGCTGCAGCATGAAGCACAGGCTTGGGCCATTTCCAGCTCCAGAAGCAATCAGCCTTGAGGAAGGCACACATCCCAGAGATAGGCACGGTCCCTCCTGGCGCGTGTCCCACTGACTCCCCTGCCAAAGGACACAGGCCCCCAAGAAGCCATGCTACAGGAGTGTAGATGAGACAGGTTTCAACCCAAGTGACTGTTCCTCTGTGCCCGTGAACCAATATGAGAGCTGGGAAACTGAAAAACCCTTTCATGGCTCCAAATATGAAAATGCCTTTCCAGAGCAGCACAGCTTGCAAGGATGGAGTGTAATCCAGGCACCGCAGTGCTGCAGAGCAGCAGGGACAAGGGTCTTACCTGCAAGTGCTGCAGATCATCCTCCTGCACGTTCTGGGACAAGTTATAAACCTGCAATTAAAACCAAAAACTTCAGAGCACTCAGAATGGCCTGTCCTTCGGGCCAACCCATGGATCACTGTGGTTAAAGCCTACGACATTACCATGGGGACACAGCTGAAGTCACAGCTGGCCCATGGTGCCAGTACAAGACAGGCCCCAAGCACAGCTGTATTGCTGGACAGACTCATGCCGTCAGACAGACAGGCACTGCTGCTCTCTGTGCAGCAAAACACTCCAGCATGGGAGCACCAGGGGCTGTCATGCCCCAGCCTGGAAGCCTGCCAGGTCTAAATAATGATCCTTCTTCATTTTTATGATGTGCTGAGCTCTGTACCAAGACACAGCTTCCGTCCCATTCACGCTGTCCTCCCAGAGCAAAGGCCGGATGGCAGGAAGGGAAGCCCTAACAGGCTGTGCAGTTACTGGTATGTGAACACCTCCAGCCCAGAGGTTTCTCCAGCAGCGCTGAGACAAAAGCACACCCAGTTCCCCACACCAAGGCCCTTTCCTCTTTGGTAGCTGAAATGAAAGGGGTGCACCTCCTGCTGGCCCTGCTCTTGGGGTGTGATGAGGAGATGAGGAGACTTCCCTGTGATGACGGAGTCATGTGTGAACCCTGCGCTCAGTGCAGCCAATGTGATGCCTTTGTCTCTCCCACCAAAGGCCCTGGCTAGCTGCTGTGTTAGGCTGGTGCCAAGCTACTGGATTTTTGCCACCACCTTTTAGGAAGTGATTCCTGGAGACATCCCTCTTACCTGTATCGAGCTGATCATTGTGCTAAGGGCAAACACGGTGGCCGAATCCCGCAGGGTGGACTGGCTGTCAAAGGTCCCCTGCGTGTCCATCAGCAACACCGCAACCTGAGAGGCAGAAAGCTCCATGTCAGCTTCGATGCACCCGTTCAGCGTCTGCATCCAAGCAAAATCACTCTCAAATGCCAAAGGGGTCGGAGGGTGAATGCCAGCTGCATTATTGTGCTGGGAATCTCACTGCTTCTGCCTCAGACTTACAGTTGGTGGAGGACAAAGGAAAAGAGCCGCCCCAGTCACTCCTGACAGTGCGATGACTCCAGCAGGCAGTGAAATGAATGCTATGCAACATGGAGGAGGGAACTACTTTGCTCCTCAAATACTTGCTGTCAGTGTGGATGGGCCTTTTCCTGAGTCTGCATTAGCTTCATGTCACAGAAGCCAAACACGGCAGCGTATCGCACCTCCCTAGCCCAAACCACCTTCAGCCAGTATTAGAAATCACACCATGAATAATTCAGTGTCACTTTGGTCTCAGGCTCTTCGCTAAAGACTAGATGTATACAAATATTCCTGGCTGTAAGTTGAATTTGCAGGATGCCCAAAAATCCAGTTTGCAGTATTTGACCACCCTGAATGAAGACACTCCGTGTTACAGCTACTGCTCTAGGAAAGAGGAGTAGTTTGCAAGGACCTCAGACTGAAGATCCCTGGGAATAGCAAAATAAATTCTGGGATGCCCAGAGTTAGAGGGACACCTAGAGTCACCTAGACATCATATCAACTCATTGCGTTACAGCCATTCATGCTAAATTAGGGATATGGTATTAAAGACCTTCTCTAAACTTGCACAGGCATTTGAGTCACCTAAGACAAGGCAGGAGAGTCCTTCAAAAGCTGTAAGACAAAAATGAGCTGACCACAACAGACAGCTATGCAACAGAGAAGCACGCACCTTTTTACCGTCAGGCTTGTCCACTAGGAAAACCTCGCTCCATATCTGAATGCCGGTCGTCTCCCGCTCAGATCCCCCCCTCCAGGAGAAACCAGTCAGAGGCTCGTTGTAATCGCCAACCCAGTCCACTGCTTCCTGCAGGTGGGAACAGAAGTTGCTGGGGTTCTCATCTCACTTTGCTTTTAAACTTTTCCTCTGTGCTACCTCCACCCCAGCGCTGGAGGTGGGGCAGCCCCTATAAAAGAGGTTTCCTACAGCGCAGCAAATTTCTGCCCCAAAGTCAAGAGTCCACTAGAGACCCATTGGTGCACAGTGCTGTGGAAGGATCTGCTCTATTTTATTTTCGAGAGGCTTGAGCATTCCTAGAGCACCAAGCCAGAGTCCTGTCCAGCTCATCCCTGGGTGGTACATGGGAGCAATGAGCAGCAGCAGCACACCCCTGGGAAGAGCCACCTGAGCTGGAGCCGTACCTTATTGTACATGTACCGCAGCATGAAGTCCATCAGGAATGATTTTCCTTTTCTAAAAGCTCCAGCAACAGACACAGCCACGACCTCTTTATCTCTGACAGCCTCTGAGAGGAGGATGCGGTTCAGTGCAGCTTCATCCAGTTCAAAGGAATGGTCATCTTTGACAATGAGGACTTGCACTGGTCCTGCCTTCCTCACGGACTCCTCCTCCTCTGAGCTCCACTCGTAAGTCTTCTCTGTAAAACTACCTGTGTAAACAAGACAAGCAAGAGCTGTTATGTTCCTCCTCCTGCAAAGTGCAGAATCACAGACAGCAGGGCCAGACAGGGTGGTAACAGGCCAGCTAACCCGAATATCCATCCCAAAACAGCATCGTTCAGAGCAGACGTCTGTTGAACCTGTCCTCAGACATCTCGATGGGGACTCCATGCCACTTCGGGGCCACCTGTCCGCGTGCTCCCTGCAGGCAGAGAGTTCCCTGCTGGAATCTCCCTTGACGAAACACATCCATTCCTTTTTGTCCTACAAGAGTTTACATGGAGAACAGATCATTCTCCTCTTGCCTGCAACACCTTCTTACATGCACAAAAACTGCTACAACACCTCCCTTTTAGCTTTTTCACTGCTAGAAAAGAGAAGTCCAAGCCCCCCGATCATTCCTTGCTACCACGTCGTCTAGGCATCTGAGCGCTCTCCTCTGGACACCCCTACAAGGTCCTTCCTGCAGGCTGTCTCAGAAACGGAAGCAGCATTCAAGATGAGGTGTCCCAGTACCTCATATTTCTACCAAAGGACGCTGCTTTTACACATCCTGGGTGACTGCTGTTTCTGTAGCAACAGCAGAGTCCTGCTCCATCTGCAGTCTGCACCAATGCTCAAAGTGTAATCTGCTGCTTCTGCCATCGACCTCATTGATGGCCTCCCCCCAAACAGCCCCAGCAGGAACCAGCCCACGAAGACACATGCCCATTCTCATAAAAGCCACTTCTTCACTCCCAAGCGAAAGCACGGGCACTGCTTGCTGTCCCACTTCGAAATGGCAAAATTCCCTGTGGAGCTGCTCCCCGGCACAGAGGCGAGTCCTGCCCAGGCTGTGTCACGTTCATACGGCCTTACAAGAGGGGTTCACCTCCCCGCCAGGACAGGGAAGAAGTGACAAGCACAATGCTGCAGCAGGAGCCTTTGGAAGGGACAGGCAGGGACCCAGCCTTCAGCCACTGCATCCACACTCAGAGATGGCAGGGTGCCAGACAGATGCATATCACCCAAATGATCCTCCAGGCCAATGCAGCTGAGAGGATTACGGCTTTTAATGGCCTCGTGGTCCATGCAGGCTGCTTTCTGTACCTGCCGCACTATGGAAGACAGATGTGTTTTAAGACCTGCCATCCACAGACACTGCAGCCCTGGGGTTTGCAAAGAGCAGGCCGGCTCCGGTAATTTTCCTTGCGCTGTCTCCAAACTTCCCAGCACAGGAAAGGGATGCCGCAGGTGATTAGTCATGCCCATCAGCTCACCTACAGCCATGTGAAATCTCCCCACCAGCAGGGACAGGAGCGTGTGACGGAAAGCTCCTCCACATTTCTACAAAAACCTCCTGGATCGTCGGCTCAGGCTGCGGCTTTCCAACCATGGTAGCCTCAAGTTAAACCTCCTCGGTCTCTTGTTTCAGATCCTGACCTCGGGGACCCAGTTTTCAGCCAGTCCCAGCTGCTTCAAAGCACAAGGACTATGTGTGCACATGCTAAAAGGCAAGCTATAAATACCAAGAGGAACAGGGTTTGCCCATTCTGGGCCTCTTTACAAAGCAGCCGCCAGCAGCAACTTCATATTTTAAATAACAGCAGTGCTTTTGTACGAGTTTCTGATTTCCTATGATCCTGCAACATAATATTGGGATCATTAAGCCTGGTTGCTAGGGGATTTCTGGTGGCTCTCGGACATATACTATGAGCTTTCTTTGCACGCAGTTGAAAGACAAAGATCTTTTCTTCCCGATGCTTGGAGGTTTTTTTAGCAAAACAAAAGTCCCAAAGGCTCTGAAAAGCTAGATTCTCCACCAAACCACAGCAGCCAGGGACCAGCAGCATGAAACTGCCATCAAACACCAGCCCCTGCCCCTTGTCACTGCTTAGGGGCTTCCAGGAAAGAAAACTAACCTTCCCATTTCAAAAACGTGGACCCAGGATCCAGGCACCCATCACCACATCACTGGAAAAATGAAGGCCTCTGAGAGCAGTCAGTCCTCTTCCAAACACAGTTTCCAGCATTAAAATCTTCCCAACACTTTATGGACACGTGCCAAAGGGCCACAGGCTTGTGTGCTCTGTTTAAGCACTGCCAAACTAAAAGTGCCGTATCAAGCCTACGATAGGAAATACCTCCTCTCCTGCGGTGTTTCCCAATGTCCTGCTCAGCTAACAGAGTTGAAATTTCTATTTTTCCTTCTTACAGCCACACAGAAAGGACAGTGGAGAGATCCTCCTATAGGATGTGACTCATAGCGGAGGCAGAAAAAAATCTGTAAATCGAATTAAATCTAAACATTTCTGACTCTAGCCAGTGGTGGTGACCAAGCCATCAGGAGTGCAGGTGAACTAGCTGTGCCACCTCCGGGCACGCAGACAGAGGATGAGGGCACCGGCATTCTACTTGTCCCACGCTAGCAGTAATGGGAGCTGCAACCACAGCGCCCAGCTGGGTACCAAGATGGGCACAAATGCTGCTGTCTGCAGGCTTCAAGCACAGGGAAAGGCAGCACGAATGCCCCCAGCTCACACAGCTGAATGGATTGCCAGCCCTGGTCAAGGATCTGAGCACCGGGAGAGGGGACTGAGGAGAGTCCCTCCTGCCCCGCTACCAAAGGGACAGTTGGTGCCAGATTCCCCCTCCTGTCAGTGCCTGGACAGGATCTCCCACGTTTTCCTCTCCCTCCGGGTCAGCTGCTGGAAAGAGCAACGACCAGCAGAGAGGAGAAGAGATTGTGTTGTCCCTTCAAAACATCAGACTCTGTAAGGAGCCCTTTTTTTAGAAGATACTGACAGATTTTGGGAGAACATCTCCACACACACCTAACAGCCCAAAGCGGCTGTGGTCTCCTGGGGCACATCCTTGCTTCCAAAACCTGAACACCAGGAAAGCCAAGCTGTTTGCACTACACGGGGGCAAAATACAAAGTATTATGAGCAGGATATGTTGATTTCCCAGTTCATTGGAGACATCGGGAGAAAAGGAATTATATTAAGCAGGTCTCTGAACTAATTTCAGCCCTGTTATCCCCGCTTCTCTGATGTATGCCGTCTGCAGACAAAACTATCTTTCATGTTTATTTCCATGTGATGAAACTTCCACCTTCTGTTTCATTAGATTATTTGCCATACTGGAAAGCCAGAGATTACTTCATAAGATGGCTGCATATTACTGGAAATAATTCTTTTAATCGGTCTTTCTGGCACAAAGTAGTTATCTGCTTTGAAGGAAGTTGTACCTGGCAATGGCAAAACATCATCTGGCCAAAAAGGAAAGGAAGGAGAGCTAAGCTTTCCTAAACGCACTTTTGGTTTTACTCATTTTCTAACTTGACTCCTCCTTTCTGTCCGCTCTCTCCCGGCGCCTTGCAATTACGTCAATTCTCAAGCTGCTCATTCAGAAATTGCCAGGATACAGTTCCTTTTCCCCATGTCATAACAGCTCATTTCCATGACTCTAAAGCAGGGTGGAATCCACATCTCTTTTCCATATGGTGATTCAAAGCGGAAAGGTGAAGGAGATCAGAACTTGCATTCATACTCACTGGGCCGTCAGACAGCAGCAAGGAAGTGGCCCAATTCACACAGACGGCCCCATAACACAGGACACACAGCTCACTTTTTATTAGAGTCTAAAGAAAAAATAAAGCATTCTTCAACTGCTCTAGGACTTATTTTTGGTTAAAATTCAGTAAATGAAAACAGCGCATTTCACATTGTGCCTATGTACGGACCAACAGCCGATGTCTAATGTATTTAAGCTCCTTCAGAAGAATAAACTAGATAAATTACGTGTCACTAATTATGCAACATACCTTTGGTGAGTGCTTGCTTAGGCCTGTTCTTTCTTAGCGATGGAAGAACAGGTCACAGAAATGCTGACAGCCTTCCAGACACCAACTAATAAAGTCAGCTTTTTCCTTAAATGAGTTTGCACAATAAATATGTTTCGTTCCAGAGAATGAAATGCAGCCGTGACCCATGGCATCATCTGTGCAAACATAGGCTGCCTAACCAGACCCTGAGAAAGCCAATTTGCCAGCCCTGCTCTTGCGCTCTCCTGAATCCCAGGAGCCATACCTATCCAAGCACTGCCCGTGAAAAGCAGGGGCTGCAGCCTGGGCCCCAATCTCCTCCCTAAAATACACAGATGTCATGCGGTGCTGCTACTCTGAGGGTATTTGAAGCAACTTACTTTACTGCATGGAAAAGGAGAAACCACCAAGCAGAGAAGACAGAGGTTTGATGGGGAGCTTTAACTTCTTGTTATTGCCCTGGAACGAAGCATCCCTGTACCAACCAGGTTAGGTTGCTTATCAGCAGTCCTCCAGGGATTAATTCGACCAGCAGCGATAGCTGTGCGGATCCTGTGTTCACTCCAGCTGTTTACACTACAAACGTATCACAGTGCCACCAACGATACCATGAGCCGAGTGCTGAACAGGCCTTACGGTCAGGCTTGATCCCTCTACACATTCTCCAGAGAGCTTCAGCTTCCAGGAAGCTTATCTGCCCTCTGCAAACAGCACTGGCAAAGACAGACCTCTCTCCAAGCTGCAGTCTCGTTTGCACTTATATTCAGCACGGCTGCTGCTGTGACATGAGCTCTGCTCACTGTATTCACGCTGAACTACCTCTGCCGCACGACAACCAGCCAACAATCATCAGCAAGGCTCTGAAGAGGCTGGGAAAAGCAGCATTGCTTTGAGCATGCACCAGACATCCTCTCCTTCCCTCCGAGACAGCCTTGCGCAGAGCTCTGCATCTTACCCAGCTAATAAGAGAAAAACGAGAAATAAAGCACAAAGCAAAGCATATATACAGCACAACCAGGGCAGAGGGGATGTTGTAGAGCAACAATCTGTATTGATCCAGCACAAAGGATCAGACGGGATCCTGCAGGAAGGATGCACGGGACGGCACAGCTGCATCCCAAAGCGCTGAGACTGCCAGGGGAGCCTGGCCTGGACAGCTATGAGTTAGCAAATTCCCTCAGCGTGGGGCTGCCATAAGGTGTCTAGACTGAGGTGCTCCTGGGAGAGCGTCTTTGAGAGGACAAAGAGGGAAGCCTGGCTGGGTAAAACCCTCTCTTACACCAATCACTGCTCTGCAGTTTTGCCTGTGCCAGCAGGTCAGAAAGCTTCCCGAGCTGGGTTTAACAACACACACACCTTCACCTCTCCTACTTGCGTCTCCTGCACGCAGGGCACTGCTGACCACACAGCCAGGCAACCCCCCTCCACAATGCTCACACTTCTGCTGGGATTTGTAGCATCCCCACGGAGCCAGAGGACTCCAGGACCCGCGGAGGGGAAACGTCTCGTGCTAGCCATCAGTGGCACCAGCTGACCAGAGCCACCGAGCCCGGCTGAAGCGGCACACATAACTCCCTCGGGCCCCAGCCTTGCTATGCTGCCTCCTTACGCGTGGGGCTGGTGGCTTGGGAAACACAGCAGTGAATGGGAAGGCAGAGCCAGATCTTCTTGTGCCAGAGTGGGAAACCACTTGCACCGGCCCAAACCGGATGTACAGACGCAGTCACGGCTCTGTCATGAACCAAGGTATGAAGCAGGCTGTCGATTTCTGTGGAAACGTTGGGTAAACGACAGGGCCAGTGTTGAAGATCTCCACCCAGGGAGCTGCAGGGCACGGCTTAGAAACAGGTGAAGAAAACTGTCACGTAAAAAATGAGCCACATCCTTCGGCAAGCAAGTACAGCGGGTAAAAGGCCACACCTGATAGTCATTTCGGGTCTTGTTTTGAGATCCCAAGCTACCGTCTCAGAAGTTGGGGTGAATTCTCACACCCCAGCTGCACAGCAGTGTTAACACCTCTGCCCAACGCAGTCTGCACTCCCATGTGCTCCTGGAGAGCACCCCGCTACTCTGCACCCCAGGATGCTCGCAGCAGGGAGCCGAGCAAGGCGGCTAACCGCTGCCAGGCTTGGTACTCATCCTTTGCTTTTTTTGGAGTGGCAGTAAGATGTAGAGTGCACCTTCTTCCTGCCAGCCCTGAGTCATCCAGCTGGCAGCACAGCAGCTTCAGCTACAGCGTGGCCAACTCAGCCCCTTCTCCCTTTGGCAGACGAAACAAGGAGATGAATGATTATGCTGATAACACGAGTGGTTTGGGACCTTCCTGCATAAAAGACTGCTGACAGAAACAAGAGTCTGGACGATTACTGGCCAGCGAACCTGTCTGTTACAACAGATACATCTCAATTGCCAAAATCCAGTGCGAAACTTTTTAAAGACGACAACCTACTACCGCTCACACAAAGCTACAGTGCCTTAGCTGGCTCTGAAACAGCAGCAACACCTACCGCTGTGAAATTCCCAGGCTGAGTTCATTATTAGCATGCTTTGGAGACACAGGCACCCAACTACCTTGGGAAGAAAGCAGATCAGAGAGAGGTTTTTCTAGAAGTTTCTCAGGAAGTTTGACATTACGTTAGACAGTTAGGCGGCTACATCCACACCAGTTCATGTGCCAGGGTGGGTTGATTCAAAGGCAACTCTCAGAGGGAACCTTATTCCCACTGGTCTTCGTCAAAAGACTGTCATGAGAGAGCGCTACCAAAAGGCAATTATCTATCTCTCAGGTACAAATCCTGGGCCTGCTCACTCACCCACAGTTAACCCACTCACCTCTAGCCAGACTCAGGTGTGACACGATGACTAAAATGCATCTTGCATGAACGCATCTCCAAAACTCTCACTTCACCCCCAGCATGCATTTTCTGCACAGTCCTTCATCCGCTCTGTGTCAGCAACCAGCTCCCTCCACCATCAGTATTTGATTTAGTCATTTCTGACATTATTTTTACCCTTTTGCTGTTACAATTGGTTGAAAATAAAGTTCGGTAAATGTGCCACGAAACCCTAGCATACAGCATGAAAGGTGATTATACTCTGGAGAAAATGTTGATGTATGAGTGCTTCAAACACGTTTTACTGCCTTGGCAGAGTTCAGCGCCTTCTCTGGAGCCTCTACCCCATTCGGGAAATTTTTGTTCAGTTACTTAATTGCCGTAACCCTTAACCTTCCTTCAAGTGATAGCGAACCTGAGCATTTCTGGCAGGACCAAAGGAGCTGGGGTCTCTCGAGACTGAAGTGACTCTCGGAGATGATCCACGGGACTCCCTGTGCCTGCCAGAGCATGGTGATACCTGCACCAGACGCACTAGCCTGCTGGAAAACGTTCCAGTCAATGGTGCAGAGGAGTTGATATAAGGCCCGCTGCCTACGAACATCACCTAGGCCCTAAACAATATTTATGTATGCTGTTTCTCACCCACGGGCTTAGCAGAGAAAATGCAGCAAGACACAACCAACTCCATACACTGCTCCCTCTTCCATTAATCAGGCAGGCAGCCGATGCTGAAGCCTCTCACGGCACGGACACGACGTGAAGCATGACGAGGGCACCACGTCACTGCTGCGAGTCAGGCACAGGGAGCCTTGGCTCTTCCCCCAAGAGGGGAAAAGCAGGCTGATCTTGCTCCTGCTCATCTTGCAACGGATCAGACCAAGCTATTCAAATTCTTTGTACAATGCTGCTGCCTCAAGATCAAAGGCACAAAGACCAAGCATCATGTTTAGCGATTTGGGTCCCTAGCTTGCAATGTCGTCTCTTCTTTCAAGTCCCAACACTTCACATTCTTCTCTCGTTTACAAGCTAGTAATTTGGCTGTGAATCTTCTCATATCTAGTGGCTTTTTGTGTAACGGCCCACCTGTCTGGAACAGCTCAGCTTTCACTCTCCAGCAGGTTCCCAGCATTCAGAGCTGCAAAAAAATATCAGTAAGTGGAATCTGAAAATCCACCACAAAAGGTCAGAAACCAAGCGACAAACAGAAAGGATGTTAGCACTATTATTTAAAAAAACAAAGAACTACAAAACCCATCCTTTTCCTTCCAGTTTAACCTATTGTTGCGCAGTCTGAAAGTGTGGCATTGATGATCTCGGCCTGGCCTGGCCTGGCCTGGAGGAGAGTCCCTTCTCCCCAAAACAGTTGCTTGGCCCTTCCCGGCAATCAGGCCCCTTTAGGAGCTCTCATGAATCTCACATCTGGTTTGAAAAGCCTGACCAAGAAGTAAATATAACCTCTGCAATCCCTTTTATGGTTTGGAAACGGAATTCTTGATGAGTGGGTCATTATGATTACAACATGGCCATGCTGGGAAACACGAGAGATTTCACCCGATTTGTTCCAGCCTGTGCTGTTTAAATGAGTGACTGAGGGCAGCGATCTCCATTGCTTTACTGTAACGGGGAGCAGGCTGTTGAGCACTCGCAATTGCCCAGCACAAAGAATCTCAGAAATAAAATTGCCGTAATCTACCACAAGCCTTCACTGAGCTGGCTGGACTTCACCGCACCAATCAGGATTTAGACTAACAACCCTTATTTTGGGAAAAGCAGGGTCCCTCGCTCTTACCAAAAATTATATGTGACTTTTTCATCTGCAGCTCCCTCAGCCATTCATCCAGCAACCAGCAGCAGTTGTGAGGTCTATGCACCACCTAGCACGTTCAGTAAGAGAGACTTAAATGATGCATAGCCTTATGCTGACCTTCTGCCCAGGGCTAAATCCTACGCTTGATGCATTACACACCCCTACACGAGCTCCCGGGGATGTACGTATGTGACAGTAACCCAGCTTTTATAGCTGACCGGAGGCAATTTTTTCTTGATGCCATATACTCACTCACCCTAATTTGCTCTGCGGTCTTTAAAAAAGTAAATTATTTTTATGAAACAAAGGAGAAGGCTTGCACTGAGCAGTTGCCTTGTTTTCAGAGAAAACCGACACTAACTAGGACAAAGTTTGATCCGTTTCAAAATAGCGTAATATTTTTAATGACCTATAAGCCCATTTTCAGAGCACAGCGAGGACTTTCTGCCTTAGTTTGAGAGCCCAGATGGTGAAATCCTGAGACTCCTCCTTCGCCAGCAAGACTGAAAAACGCAGCATGGGAAGACTCACCCCACAGACTGATGTCACCAGACAATGCTGCAGTCACTGGATGTAAACACATCTTTCAGAGCAATGAGGTTCTGTTGTATAAATGCACACTTTTATTAAAGGGGGCTTTTTTTTCCCTAGTAAAAAATACAGCTGTTTTGCCCTCTATTACCTGCAATGTCAACCAGCCTGGCAAAGTGCTGGCAAATGATTCTAGGAATATGTAAACCTCTGTGGAAGACAGGGTACGGATTCTGGCCTGTGGATGGGTTGCAGCAGAATGAGGCTGAGCTCACAGAAATCCACTTGGATCCATGGATGGTTCCAGATTCTTGCAAAACTTAGAATCTAAGGAAGAGTTCATCAAATCAGTGACACATCACATTTCACTCGAGTCTGGCTTAGCAGCATGTTTAGACTGAGGGATGTGCCTAATTTTCTTGCTGGACCAAGGCTACACTTTCCAAGATGAGGTTTTCTCCATTTATATCCGTTTCGGCATCATTTGCATTTTCTTCTCATGCTATCAAGATGTACAGGCGCTGTTGCTTTCCTGTCACGTGTGCGCAATAGTCAACACACACAGAGACGGGACTGACAGCTCTGTGAGACAAAGCTGAGAATGTCAGCACATTCACCGGGAAGTTTTGCCTCCAGTTTACCCAAGGGTCTAACGACCTTCATCAAGAGTCACAGTTAAAAATGGCACCGATCAAGCGAGCATTGCTCATTTTCTCCCCACTCTCTTGCAAAAAGACCACCACCCGTTCCGTTTACTCAAATCACACACGCCGTTATCCAACCGCTTCTGCAAATGTGCCCCTCAACTGTTAATCATTACCATGGGAAATACTACACTTATCTATACGAATTAAAATGCAATTTGTGCATCTAAACATCACAGCTCAGCTCACCTGCTCTGCCCGATGAGGCAGGATACTGCGAGCACTGACCGAGTTCACGTGGAAGGCAACTCGAGGGAAATGACACATCACGCTCCCCAACAGCCTCAAATAACGGCAAATGGCTGTATAAAACCTGATTTTCTACAAAACAGTGTGTCAGTGGAAGTCGGTAAAGCGATAGAGCGCTGACCGCCAGATGCAGAAAGCTCGGCTGCAGCCCTGGCTGTGCGCAGGGTGAAAGGGACCAGCAGCCACCTTGCTTGCTCGGTGCAGCCCACCTGTGGGACCAGCTTTGGCTCCAGCGCGGCAGCCGCTGCCGGTGGCTCCAGGCCCGGACGAGAAGGCAAGCCTTGCAGGAAGATGCCGCGGAACTTCCTCCTCCCCGCCACCCCGCTCCACTCCCAGGCAATGCTGCTACCAGCTCCCCTGGGCTCAGGAGGGGTTTGTAAAGGGATGGATTTAAAATGGCCCCTCTCCGGAGGGTCTCACACACCAACAAAGCCCCACAGCCTCCAGAAACGGGAAAAACCCTTCCTAGGAGCAACCTGCCGGGGAAGGCCAGCGGCTCTGAAGGAGACGGTGGGGTGAGCGGGACCCCGGCTCCCCGGCTGAGGCGGGGTGGTGGCTGAGGGGACATCCCCCGTCCGCACTGGCACCGAGGGCAGGTGCTGCGGGGACAGCAGCCACGGGCCGAGGGACGGCCGGGGCAGCGGCCGAGGGGCTCCCCGCGGCGATGGCTGCCAGGGGTGGNCCACGCCGCGCCCGCCCACGGGCGTCCACGCTCAGGGCACTCACGCGTGGGGCTTCAGGCACTGACACGCGTGGGCCAGGCAAGGGCAGGTCCAGCGGCACCCGCTCCCCCGGGTAGCCACACCCTGGGGTGCCCCCACACCCGGAGCACCCGCAGGGGCACCTACCCACGGAGGGGGGACCCAGCACAGCCGGGATGTGCCCGCACCCCGGTCACTTCTGCCAGGGCGCTGGGCTCATGGNCGGGGAAGGCCAGCGGCTCTGAAGGAGACGGTGGGGTGAGCGGGACCCCGGCTCCCCGGCTGAGGCGGGGTGGTGGCTGAGGGGACATCCCCCGTCCGCACTGGCACCGAGGGCAGGTGCTGCGGGGACAGCAGCCACGGGCCGAGGGACGGCCGGGGCAGCGGCCGAGGGGCTCCCCGCGGCGATGGCTGCCAGGGGTGGCCCGCCCCGTGCGGGGCGCAGGGCCCCGGGCACGCCCGGCCGAGGGCGGTGGCGAAGCAGGGGCGCCCCGGCGGG
>VZSC01016781.1:139032-215259 GCA_013398225.1 Steatornis caripensis | reverse complement strand
ACAGGATCTCCCTCTCCCCCCGCCCCGTCCCCACAGCGGTCGGGGCGGTTGCTCCCCGCCGGGTTCGGCGCTTCCCCGTTGCCCCGGGGAGCCCCGGAAGCCGGCGCGGGCTGCGGAGGGCGCTGCCCCCGCCGCGGGGCCGCCAGCAGCCGTGGCGGCAGCCGCCTGCCCGCCTTTGTCTCGGCAGCCGCGGCCCACAGCCAGCCCCGGGAGCCCCCCCTCATCCCCCCGCCCTCAGCAAGGCGCTTTCCGCCGCAGGAACCATGGGCCGGCTGCCGCGCTAGGAGCATCCCCGGCCGGAGGGGCGAGGAGGAAAGCGGCCGCTGCTCCCCTTCCCCCGGCGGGGGCTGCGCGGGGCTGGAGATGGAGCCGGCGGCGCGGCCGAGCGGGGATATCCTGAGGCGGAACCCGCAGCAGGACTACGAGCTGATCCAGCGGGTGGGCAGCGGCACCTACGGCGATGTCTACAAGGTGAGCGGCGCGGAGAGCCGGGCCCTGCTGCGGGGCTTCTCCTCCCGGCAGGCCCGGGCGACGAGGGGGCGGCTGGGACAGAGCGGCTCCTGGCAGACCTGTGGGCTCAGGGCATCTCTGACAAGGCGTGAGGTTTCCCTGCCCGTCTTAACACTTGTAATTTCAAAGGATTGACTTGTGCTTGCAGTGTTGGAGAAGGGTCCGTCTGAGCGGCCCCCTCGCTGGATTCATAGGGGTTTGAACTGGTGAATATTGCGGGTGGTACTTCCCCCGTTACTGCTAAAGGAGGCAGAGGATATCTATTCGCTGTACCTGTTTCCAGAACACATCAGTTAAAGCACCTGATTAAAAGGGTGCAGGTTTCTCCCTGAGGTTAATAACAACATGCAAAACGCAGCAGCGGATTAAAGCTCTTTCAAAGCTGGAACGGCGTTACAGTTCGCGGTAGAGTTAGTCCTGCGATTCCTCTGGATGGTCTTGGAACGGTGTGTAGTGGTGCTCACATTGCCAGAGCCACAGCCACGGGGAACGGAAGGTGTGGGCATGGCGCATTCCTCTCTGTGTGCTGCCCTGGGTGACATGAGCCCCTTCCCCAAACGTCATCGATGCTCAGCAGCTTTAAGGCTTGGGTTGCTTATAAAGAAAGCCTTAAAGTTTTCGGGCTGCGTTTGGCAATCTGTGTTTTCAGCTGCATGGGAAGAGTGGCTGTGATGTTTTACTTTGTAATGCTGTTGAGTGTGTTTAAAATCGACCTGACACAACCAACTGTGCAAGAAAAGGTGTGTTACCCTGCCACATGAAAGGCAGCGGTAATTGCTCATGCTGGGGGAGGGCTCTTCGCTAATGTTCAAACTAAGCTTTATAGATGGATTGTGTTCCCACCACCCCTTTGAAATGGTTACTTATGGCCGCAGGGAGTTATTTTTAAAAGTTTTCACGGTGCATATTTACCTTCCTTTTTTCTTTCTTTTTTTTTTTTCCTCCTAGAGTGCTGTGCAGAGATCAGTCAATTTATTTGCTAGGAAATCTAGCACTAAATCCTTTAAAAGGACGCTTCAGCTTTCATAAATCCAAAACTCAGCATACCTTGAGCTGCTTTGAGTAGGCCTGCATAGCACGGGGCAGCACGACAAGGAATAACTAGTCGTGTTGCAGAGAAGTATTTTTGTGTCGTCTCTTTGCGCTTTGTGGAAAAAGAAATATTCTGCTTCTCGTTATCCTGGTAATTAGTGGGGAGCTGTGCTGACATGTCATGCAGCTTCCGGTTCCGGAGCTGGTTTGAATGCATGGCTCTGCTCTGTGCCATGTAAACATATCCCCTTTAACCCTCCCCCTCCCCCCCCATTCTTTGGTTTATGAAAAATGCGACTTCTATCCCTGAAACAGTTGCAGATAGGAATAAACCCAACCCTTTTCATAGTGCAGGCTGGCAAATTCAAATAAAAGTCTTTGGCAGTCTTTTTAGACATTGTTATAGTCTAAAACAAGTGTAAAGTTAATGAGTTTAAAGTAGTTCGAGAGCCTACATTTGTTTCTGGGTCATTAGTTTGCTCTTTGTTTTTATAAAGCCCTGCAACAGGGAGGAACTGTATCAAGGGAATACTGGGTCGGATGGCACTGGCTGTTTTGACAAATACACAAAGCAAACTTATTTTTTAAAGTCATTGATGTTATGTGAATTTCAAAAGTGATGATGGTAAACCTTTTTTCTTGAAAGGGCTTAGCATATAAACATTGTACTTTTATTTTTCTTAGTCCACGGTAGGTCTCTTAGCGCAGATGGCACATCTTGTGCTTGCTGAGGGCTGTCAGTAGTGTTTATAAAATGCGTTTCTTGCTGAATATCTGGTGGTTGTTATGTTGCAGAGCTCGGGCAAGGTTTGCTAGAGAGCGCTCTTAAATTAAAATGGAATTTTCCTCTCACCTCTTCAAGTGGTTTCTCTTCTCCATTGCTACTAATGAGTCACCAGCGTCTCCAGCACAGTTGTTTTTGGGATGTCTAAATGAGACGGCCTTTCTGATTCTGGGAGAGCTGCCTCTTCCTCAGATGCTTTTTGGTGGCAGTGGCTCATGCCTCAGATTCTTCTTGGGGCCTTTGGTAGCTTTTAGAGTAATTAGTTCTTTTTTGGATGTTGAAGGCGGAGGTTAAGCAAATATTTGTGTTCACTGTTAGGTTACAGAAGAATATTTAAGGCCTTTCTAAAAATCTCCTACCCACTTTGCTTTTCATTACTGCTATGGAAGCTTAAACTGAAATGTGTTTTCTTAGTGTTTGTGGGGTTCTTTTCTCATCTGTCACATGGCACACAATGGTTGATTGTAGGGTTGCTCGTAAGTACTGGATTGTTGATGTTGTTCTAGTATTTTTTTTTCCCCAAAATGCACTTCAGGGTCGGGGAGAAACCATCTGTAAATAAATTATTTTCTTGTCTATTCACAGTGTGTGTAAGTAGATCCAAGTTTGAGTCTACCAGTCTTGGAAGCACGCTTTCCATTACAATCCTAATGCATTAGTCGTCTGATCCGTGTTGGGAAACCTTTTTTTTTTAAATTTTAATACAGGATATTATTGTTAAGCCAGCTCTAATCCATTGGAATAATTCATCTCTCAAAGCATTGTATCAAGCTATCTGGAATTGCTGACTTCTGAAAGGGGCTGTAATAATGAAGATTGGGTACTCACCGGAACTTACTAATACGCTGACAGGATTTTTTTGGTCCCCACTCTGTCGAATGGTTGGCGTCCTCAGCATCATATCCCCGAACACTGCAGAGGTGAGGTCTGTAAGACTGAGGTTTTAATTTGGCTTTCCTGGCAAGATTTCTGTTTGCCCTCCTTGGTCATATATGTGAAAGTCTCAAAGCAATGTTGAAAAATGATGTAAGTTTGTTTATGCATCTGCGTGGTTGTGCTGAAATAGACTTAGTGTTTGTGCGGTTAATGCAGAAACATCCAGTTGACCAGTGTCTTAGGGCAGAAAATTAAAAAAGCCGCTAGAAACTGTAAATGGAATTTAATCTCCAGTGCTAGGAAGTGGTCCATCAGATCCTATCCTAGGTAAACTCCCATGGTGTGGTTAGATCCCAGGTCCTGATGAGTTTTCAGGGGTGCTAGCGTGACCTGTTTGTGAACCTGCAGCTTCTCAGGAGTGCCTTGTGGTCTAATTTGTATAAGGGCAGTTTTGATAACAAGTTCACATCGTCGGCTCTATAAGCATGTGTTTCTGCAAGTCCACGGTATTTTCTGGAAATACTTGGAATAGTGTGAGACTGGCCTGTTTTGATTAGCTTGTGGGATTCGATTGCATCACAACATCAAGTCATTTGGTTCTGTGTACTTGTAGATGTTGGCGTCCTGAAGGGACTTGGAAAACAAGCGCTGTGTTAGGGTGATAATGTGCTTTAGCTGTATCTTACTGGGATTTCCTGCACGGAATTTTTATTTGACTATCTTTTAATGACTTGGAATAAGTTTGGTGGAGGGATTTAGGGGAAAGAATACCCTGTGTCATGGTGAGAGATGCGGGTCACTGTCCTTTGCACATAAAAAGGAATTTAAAGTCTTCTACATGTGTGAGTGCCTTCACTGCCAGCCTGTGGACTCTGCTGAGGAAGAAAAGACTTCCACGCACTACTGCCTCCTCTGTCTCCTTCTTCCTTGACTGCCCAGGGCTTGGCTTTTTGTGGATTTTAATCCAAGTACCCCAAACAGAGTTATAACTAATCTTTGACTTCGGAGAAGGAGAACAAAAGGATGGTTTGTGTAGACTGTCTTTTTGAATGCTCTTGTTTGGCAGCTGAGCTGAAAGATCCTGTATTTGCTCTGCCCAGCACCCTCTGCAGGCTGCTTTTGCAGGATGAATAGCTGGATGACTGTCCGCACTGAGCGGCGATGATCAAATGTGATCTTGTGCGGCAGTTCTAAAGCCGTCTTGTTTTGGTTTTTCCAAGCGGGATTATGAACAGTGCTACAGTAGCTGTCTTTAAAAGTAAGCACGGGGGATGAGAAACGTACCAAATTAAGAGAAACTACCCGTAAAGGAGAGACGCGTTTTTATTGAATGTAATGGAAATTTCATTCCTTCTTGAGTAACCTGCTCAGTCTCTCCTCTTCTCTTGGGAATTTTTTTGGTTTTTTAATCTCCTGCACCAGGTAAAGGCATTAACTTAGAAGAAACCTGTAGTGTTTGCCACTGATCACTGCTGCAGGAAAACAGTGAGCAATGAAATTGGATTGAGGCACGCAGAGGCTCTTTTGCTCAAATATGGTTTAAAAAAAATTCTTGTTTTTTAATTTTCTTTTTTTTTTTAAAGGTTGCCATAAAAGTGGGACTCTGTCGAGCTTTAGTGGGTTTCGGCCCTGTTTGTGTGGTCAGTGCCTTATTCTCAGAGCTCTGGAGTATAATTCCTGGTGCAGTCAAAGGCTGGTGAGAACCTGTATTGATATTTTGAAAATAATTCTTAATGTCAGTCTAATTTCACAGATCACGAGGGCTTACCGGTTAAAGCATTCTACTATTTAAAGTCAGCAGGTTCAGACTGGCGTATTAAGGCTTTGTGTTAGTACCAGAGCACAGTTATGGCAATGATAGTTTTTAATCACGTACTCCCGACTTCATACAAATGTGTTTTGGCAGCCACAGACCAATTGAACTGTCCATCCTTGATCCAGCGCTTCTGTCCCTGGTGAATATGCATCACTTACACATATAAATTACCATAAAACATCTGTCACATGGAGAGATTCCACTCTTCCTCTCCAGATCAAAGGTTCTGGTTAGCAGTGTTTGCTGTAGCCATGCCTGAACTCTGTGTACTCTTGTTTTTCCATACGAAGGGTGTTTAGAATGGCATCAAACCAGTGCTGTTGAGTTTCTTCTTGCTGCTGTGCAGTTTCTCTTCTGGGAAATCACGCACTTTCTTTTAGGCTGTAGTCAGTAGGCTGTGTATATTGCTGAGGGCTAAGATGCTCAGTGGATAATTGACACCCTCTGTTAGGATATTCAGGAGTTGGGGGCATACCCTTGCTTTTCCATTCGTAATCTTTGTAATACTTTTTTCTTGTTAAGCATTTGGTCTGTATTTTGGAACACTGAAAGCTGTTTGGCTTTAAATATTAGCTCCTGTTGCTCATGTTTTCTGTTAGTGGTAGGTTCTGTGGTGGGAACAGAGTGCTTCTCCCTATGTCCATTTCTCCCCATCTCTTACTTTCAAAAGCAGGTAGTCTCTGAAAGCTTAAAAACCAGGTCTGATTCCTTTCCAGCTCTTTTGAAGAGAGTTGTCCTCCTGGGTTGGATCCTCAGAGCAGCCAAAGAAAGAGTGGTAGCAACTTTTCAGTGTGCGGCCATCAGGTAGCACCAAGGCTGCACCCAGCATCTCTTAAGCCATGGAGGAACTGAAAGTCTGTTCTGTGGAGTTCAATGTGGGGTTGGTACCAGCCTTGTCTCTGATGTGGTCTTCAGTTGCGGTATTACTGTCTAGTACTCATCCTTCAGGAGACATTCTGCTGGCTAGATGATTTCGGTATTCCTCGTTTATTCGTGGTACAATCAGTGAGTGAGGCTGAGGTGTGCTGCGGCCTTGCACAGGCAGGAGTTCACCGGAGCGTGTTCTTTTGTTCCCTGCGTGTTGTTCACGTTTTTGGAGACGAGTCTGGAACACGAGAGGTGCTTTATATGAGCTGTGCCTTATCTGCCTTCCACCCCGGAGCTCTGTTGCAACTTGATATTCAGCATTCATAGGAAGTGAATAGTGCAGTTTGTGCATCCCGTTTCAGACACATACACCACCCACCCTCCCAGCAACAGAGGAAATCTCTGAGAAGGAAGAACAGATCAAAGATCAGAACATTTGCATACCAGTATCTACTTCATTTTTGTCTCCAGAAGGTGCAACAGTTGTTTTCATTGCCAACACATTTGGATAACTTTGAATGTGTCCAAGATTTATAGCATGGGGTGTCTGAGTGATTCCCAGTTCCATCGGCAGAGGTGCGTGATAGAAGTACGCACATCATCCATGTCGGAGAGATTAGCTCTTCCTGTTAGCAAGGCCGTAACCGAGTTTGCCAGCGTATTTTGCTGACGCCAGCAACTGTCCGTCCGCTCTGCAGCTGGAAAAACAAATATGCTTGCTACCTTTATTCATGTTTGGCACCTAGCGTCTGGGTTACAGCTGTGAATGATGGGAAGAGGCAGTATCAACCCAAGGTGATTCCATGTGAGAACAATGCAAAATGGGTAGGTCTCCGTACTCATAAAAGTTGTTCATCAACTCAAGGCAACCCTAATGCCTTGCGGTTTAGATCGCCAAGTCTTTCTCACACTTTGCCATTTTGTTAGGATTTAAGATTTTCTATTTCTTCAAGAAGTTAGACTAGTTCTTTCCCAATTTCCGAAGGATTCTCAGCAATAAGAGCACTCAGGAAGGTTTGGTGGATGCAGCAGCCTTTGATTTGAGGTTTGTGGCAGTTGTGGTGGTCCTGAGTGCTTTCTGGGATTCCCGTAAGAAGTCAATGAGAAGGACAGGGTGTTTTCTTCAACTATTTTGCATCTGTGATCTATAAAACCAGATGCTACCTTGCTTTTAATGGGAGTAGGTAAATAAGGCAGACCTGACACTGACAGTAGTTGAAAAATAGCAAAAGACAATTTATTCCACCAGGCCTTCCCCAGATCTCCTTGCAGAGCATACCTATGGAGTAAGTATTGCAGATGATCATTTATCTGAACTTCCCATTTTGCCCCACCAAGTAGAATAGACTTTCTGACAGGTTAACTCAATCTATCTAATTATAATGAAGGCATTTCTGTATTACTTACCACTACTTTTTTCTCCAGGCTGTGGTTTGCTAGACTGGAGAGCATGTTTACACAGGCAGCACCATATAGCATTATTTATCATGCATCTCCCACCCCCTTTCCTTTGTCTCGTTCAGGGAATCTGTTCAAGAGTGGCTTGTCTGAAAAACTGGGGTGGACGGAAAACGCTGTGCTGAGAAGCCGCAGCTTGACTTTGTCTCTGAAGCTCTCGCTTCCTTGGTGCAAAAAGCACATGGGAGGGTGACCGAAGGAATTGCTTCCTGGCTTCTGCAGTTGGGACTGGAAGTCGGGGGAAATCTGTTTTGTGGGTGCTGTTTCCATCCTGCCCCTGTCAGATCCCAAGGAAAAGGATTCAAGAGGGGACTTGCTTACATGGAAGCATTAGGAAGGCAGAGGGGCATTAGGGAAAGGACTAACATCTTATCTCTGAGTGAGTGACCGCTAACCGAGCCATAGGACACAGGACGGCATGTTCCTCTCTGCTGTGTCAAGAGATAGTCGAATTACAGGGCTAGTGCATTTAGCATCACAGATCTAAGTTGCTCGCTTCTGGTACTGCGGGACGCTGAGACATGGTTTGAGCCGACGCCGGCCGGTACGTCATGAGCAGGCAGTAAAAAATCTGAAATCTGTTGCAACAGAGGGAGACTAAGAAGTGCCAAGGCTTTTGTTCGAAAGCCTTAGCTTCTTCCAGTGCTTCTCCTTAGTCTGTTACCCTGTGTGTTGCTGTATGTGTTTCTGCTGATGTCTCTGATCCTGAAGATAGTAAACAGGTCATGCAAGATGCAGTCAGGGATAGCCCTCAGAGCCTTGAGCTGACCTGCAGTCCTGTGGCCAGAACTGCTGCATTTGCTGAAGTGATCCGTCAAAACGGCGTCTTTAATGCTATATTTGATGTTCCGACATGTTGGAATTACTCTTCTCCCAAGTCTGTGTTTGTGTCTTCCACATGAATACAGTGTATGGAAGGTTCATGTTTTCATAGAGATGAAGAAGATTTGACTGGATGGTCCCAGAAAGCGGAATGAAACGTATTTTCAGGTCAGTGTGAACAGCTGGATATGTGGAAATGTCAATTTTGAGACATTCCGGAAAGGCAAGTGGTGTTTCTCTTCACAGAGCGAAGAGGTCATTGCAGGGGTACTCTGCTGGCTTATTGGTAAAAAATCGTTCTTGAGCTTCCTTTGTGTAGCTCTTTCCTGTGCAGCTTTAAAGGCATCATTTTTTCTCACATTTAATGTGATGGTCCACCCCAAGAAGCTGTGTTTTTGTTCTGTCATCAGCTGTGTCTATGGCTGTTTGCTGATGGTTGCTATTGAAGCAATATAGAATTGTGTTGCATTTGCCTTAACTCGTTGTTTAACGTACAGATGTGCAAGATAATAGTTGAATTATAATCATTAGGCTCCCAAAGATGTTTGGGAGATTTAGTCATTAATATTAAGGGAAGATAAGTGGTAAAGTCTCTTGCACAGGCACGGAAATGTAAACGTGGTAGGTAGAAAGAAAAAGGTGGAGCGATACCATCTTTTATAGATGTACTTTGTCTTGATGAAACTTAAGGAATTAAAATTTGACAGGAAGCAATGACTGATGAGTGTTCATTGCTCTCCAGTGATTAAAAGCTTTGGGTATTTGTGTTGTATTTATGAGGGGTTTGAAAACAGCAGCAGCTGAAATTTTTCTTTTGATGCACTCAGTCTACAGTGAGGTAAGAGAGAGTATTTGATGTATCACTTGCAGGTATTTGCAGTTGTATTGTCTGTCAGAGGGGGATTGCTGATTTGAATATAATGATAGATTCTCTTAAACAGCTGAGATCTCTTTTCATTTAAAACCGTTTTTGTGTTGCCTTTTTAAATGCCCTCTGCCTTAAGAGGACAATTTGTGTTGCAGGGGAGGATAATGATACAATATGTGGAGGGAGGGCACTGAGCTAGCTCAGCTGTGTGGGCATCGCTTTTGTAGCGTTAGCAGCTCACGAGGGGTCAGGGTGTCTGAGGCTGGACGGAGTGTATCTGCGTAGCCGAAATACCTTCACTAGCATATTTAGGAGGAGTCTGGGTCAGTAATTGGACAGGATAAGCAGTTTCTGATAATGCTGTTTCATTTTGTCAGGCATGTCTGCGTTTAAATTTAAAGCACTGTTTGAGTTCTGATCCTCTGCTGCTTGGCTCACTGTGAAGAGGCATGACTAACTTTGTGATTAACATAGAACCTTCAAGACTTTGCCAGACAGTTCCTGTCTAGAGAGTCTGCTTTTAAATTTCATAGAATTGTAGAGTGGTTTGGGTTGGAACGGACCTTAAAGACCATCTTGTTCCACTCCCACCTTCCCCTAGACCAGGTTGTGCAAAGCCCCATCCAACCTGGCCTTGAACACTGCCATGGAGGGGGCAGCCACAGCTTCTCTGGGCAACCCGTGCCAGTGTCTCACCACCCTCGTCATGAAGAATTTCTTCCTAATATCTAATATAAACCTACTCTCTTTCAGTTTAAAACTGTTACCCGTCATCCTCTTACTCCATGCCCTTGTACAAAGTCCCTCCCCAGCTCTCTTGCAGGCCCCTGCAGGCACTGGAAGGCTGCTGTCAGGTCTCCCCCTGGAGCCTTCTCCAGGCTGGACAACCCTAACCCTCTCAGCCTGTCTTCATGGGAGAGCTGCTCCAGCCCCCTGAGCAACTTCGTGGCCTCCTCTGGACCTGCTCCAACAGGTCCATGTCCTTCTGATGTTGGGGGCCCCGGAGCTGAACACAGCACTGCAGGGGGGGTCTCTCCAGAGTGGAGTAGAGGGGCGGAATCCCCTCCCTCGACCTGCTGGTCATGCTGCTGGTGATGCAGCCCAGGATACGGTTGGCCTTCTGGGCTGCGAGCGCTCATTGCCGGCTCACGTTGAGCTTCTCATCACCCAACACCCCCAAGTCCGTCTGCTCAGGGCTGCTCTCAATCCATTCTCCACCCAGCCTGTATCTGTGCTTGGGATTGCCCCGACCCATGTGCAGGACCTTGCACTTGGCCTTGTTGAACTCCATGCGGTTCGCACGGGCCCACCTCTCAAGCCTGTCAAGGTCCCCCTGGATGGCATCCCTTCCCTCCAGCGTGTCAACCGCACCACACAGCTTGGTGTCATCAGCAAACTGGCTGACAGTGCGCTCAATCCCACTGTCCGTGTCGTGGACAAAGATGTTAAAACAGCGCCGGTCACAGTATCAGACTGGGGAGAAAAGGAGTTATGAGGTTGGGTAAGGAGATCTTGAGAATGTTTCATGATCTGCCATCACTTCAGCAGTCACAACCCACTGCCTGTTTAGGGTACATGAACATAAATTTTTCCTTTTTCTCATTCTGTGGGTGTTGAGGCTTGTCTAAATCCTGCAGTAGGATGTCTTGAGTACAGACTGTGCTGGCTTGAGCAGCAAAGTTCACTCCCGTAGAGGTGGAGGAGGAGGACCAGCAGGCTGTGGCTTTTCTGCATGCAAACATGGCATGATGAAATTCTGAAAGAGGTGAAGCAGTTGTTGCCTCTGTTTCTCGGAGCCTTGGTGCTTCAGGCCATGTGTGGAAAGCGTGCATGAGATGCTGCCTGCCGAGGAGGCTAGCTGCGCTTGGTTTGCCCTGAGAGAGGTGTAGTGCCAGGCTGTTTTCCTATCAGCTTTATCTTTCCCTGGGATGCGGTCTCACTGGACGCTGAGTTCATCTTGGCGTTACGGCTTTGGCCCTCCTACTCTCTTGTGGTTTCTGCTTTCATTACTTCATGGGTGTGTATCATTTTATTTAGCTACGGGAAGCTTTCTGAAGCTTGAAGTGGAATTTGCATGGGATCCCTGCGTGGTGCCCTTTGGTTACATGAGTTTACTCTCTGCTGTCTGTGTGCAGAGAAGGGCAATAATGGTATCTTAAGCTTCCTGCAGTGGAATATACTTGCAGGCTATATTGTGTCTTGCAGAGACCTTATAGTACATGTAATATTACGTTTGACAGCTTAGGGTTTCTAATTCAGGATGTGGCTATAATCTATTTTGATTTACAGGACTGCTTTTTCATTCGTTCTCTGCATTTTGGCTGCTGTCTTACGTAAGAAAAAAAATCCAACCCCACAGGTCAGTGTTTTACTTCTTGAAGGTCCTGTGGCTTGCTGCTTCCTGCTGAGCAGGTGTGCAGCTCATGAAACCTCCAATATAGCAGTTCTTAGGAGAACAAGGATGCTAAGGACTGAATGCATGGGGCAGCTGAATTAGCTATTAGGTATTATAACTTCGTGCTAAGAGCAAGTCTTGTATGTGTTGCTTTCTAGAGCAGAGGATGCTTGCAAGCTGAGGGATATTTTTGGGAATGGGGAAGCAGCCATGCTGCGCAGAGTTGCTTGGACTCGCTATCACGATTTCCTCCAGCTTTCTCAAACACATTCTTTAGTGGTGTCTGGCTCAGGAAGGCTGCTCCATGGAAAATGCACACAGCTGGTGAAGGGAGAGGATTAAATTTATTGGGGGTGGGAACTGTAGGCTTTTGCAGAGTTGGATAGCGGGTTGTTAGGCTGAGCAGCTTCCTGAGGTGGAGGGGCATTGCCTCGGGGGTCCAGCCGGGATCAAGCAAAAGCGAGTTAACATATTTAGAAACAAAGAGGAACAAGGCAAGATGGAAGATGTTCTCTAGTATATTAAAATTTGAAAAGAAAAAAATGTCTTCTTTAAAATGTCATTTAAATCATCAGGCCTAATTTACTGTAACGCTATAATTTCTGTAGCATGCGTATTACTAGAGCAGCATGTTATCAGTCCACGTTTTCAAGAAAGTTGAACGAGTCAAGTGGGGAAGTCACTGGCCAAGTGACTAAAAGTGCTTGAAACCAGGCTACTGAAGTGAAACCGGGGTTTGAAAACTGTAGCTTAAAATGTAGAAAAAAATTGTTTCTTCTTTTCAAGTTACATCATTTAAATGAGTAGATCAGTCAAAATTGAGAAAACCATTTAAAAAAAAAAAGGAAAATCAAAAAAGTTCCTTTTCACTCCTCCATTCTGGCTAAAAATGAGGTGTGAGAGGATAAGATAACTGTCAAATCGTGAAGGATATAATTTGTAATGAAGTGGCAGCATATTTCGTCTCTTTACTTAATTGGTGTAAGTGTGAAACATACTTTATACTTAACCTTTCCCATGTATCTAGCACATTTAAAGGTTCTAATTTTCCTCATTTTAAAAACTTACTAAAATGTCATTTCTGTTTATTTCAACAGAATTCAGGGCCGTGATTTTAAATTGCCTACCGAATTAGAAATATTACTGATCACTATTTCATCATCATAAGATACAAAATTAAGACTGTAAATTAACGTTGGGTTTTATTCTAGTAGAAACAGCTCAACAGTGGTACTGTCCCAGTAGTCAGAAAGAAGCAGGCACACCGTAGTATGTATACGCACATACACGAATGAAATTGCATTGAAATCATGAAGTCTTAACCGTCTTCTGCCCCAAGAAGGTGACACTTGATGCAGTACAGGTGCAAAACAAAGCTTACAGAAGAATCTCCCTGCTCCTATTTTTAGCTAATTGTCTTTTAACCCCTTTGGTTTGCACATCTGCTTTTTTATTTATTCTTTGTATTACAGGCGATGTTTTATTTAACAGTAACAACAAAAAATAACAAAACACTCAGACCCATTTTCTTCATGAAGACAACTTTATGGTTTGTTCCTTTTAGTTTTGTAACTCCGAGTTAATCTCTGAGGAATTGAAATTTTAAGGAGGCCAACTGCTGAACAGCTTTGTTAGAGTTAGATTTTTCTACTTAAATTTTTCTCCTTTTCACCTGCACCTCTAGATTCTCTCCAGTAAATTATGATAGGGAAAAGGAGTTGATGCACACTTGTACCCTGTGTTTGGAAGGCTTGGTACTGCAGAAGAGCCGGTGTGTGACGTGAAAAGCTAGAGGGGTTTGCCCAAATACTCCATGGTTGAAAATGAGCTTGCATACGTGGCTCGGTTAACAGCATGAAGCACTGCAATTGCATTCCTAGGCAAAATAGCATCAATAAAACATCAAAAACCCCAGCAAAATGCATACACTTGGATATTTTGTTCTGACTAACTTGAAAGCACGTCCAAAAGTATTTCTGGTGTTTTAGGAAGTTGCAGGCAGATAGTGATGGTATAAGAGTTGCAATCTGAGAATTGCAGTTTCTTCTCTTTGAAATACCAAGGGCGGTTCCTCAGTTCTGCCTTTCTGAAGGGACACATCGTAGTGTGTGTTAACTCATAGTTACAAAGCATCGCATTAAAAAATTTGTCTTTGGTGCTAAAAAGGTCAAGTGATGGTCTTGAAGTTCTCTAATGCAACACAAGTGGCTTAATTAAAACAAAATGAAGCAAACCAAAACACAAAGCAAAAAACCCCAAACCCAAGCCATCACCTTTCCCTTCAGAAGCTTCTTTTTCCTGCCTGCCTGGAAAGCGAGGTTCCTTGTTGCGATGGGAAAGCACGGTCTAGTGCTTTGGACACTAGCCATGGATTTCCTGCATGACGATGACGTGTTGCTTAGGGGTCATGAAGAGTAAGTTCTTTATAGCTTCCCTGAAATAAAACGTGTTGGTGTCTTCCTTGTGCGTGACGTGGGGTTAACAGCGCTGCCTTGACTTGGTGGGGATGTTAGGAGGCTGAGTGCCGTATCTGAGCAGCTCACTGATTTTTCTTTTCAGTGGAGAGAAGAGACTTAGATGCTTTTCTTTAAATATTTTGGTTGATACATCTCTTAGTTCTTTCACTCTTAAGGAATCTCTAACAAATAAATAAATTCCCCTGCAGCTCATAAAATACGTAATATTTTAATATTACTTGAATTTGTAGTCCATAATACCATGGGGTTTTTCCTGTGTCATGATCTATCTATTGTTCAGCACAGGAATAAAATAAAATTATTTCACATTTATTCTTCATAACTTCTAGTGAATAAACCCTTTTAAAATCCATCTCGGTTTGTAGTTTAATAATGTGTTTGAAGATACCTTTTTTTTTTCCTTTCCCCTATTTGTGCCCTGGCCAGTAAAGCTGTTAGGCATCTGCTCCACTTTAAGTATATTAGCAGCTTCATGGACGTTCTTTCGTTTGTGTGATCTTATGTTCAGAAATGCGTATTATTTCTCAGGAAAGTGAGCTATTTCTAGTTGCTTTTCAAAGCAATCTAACGCACAGAGTTCTAACCTGGAAAGGTTCTTTTCTGGTTTGGTTTTCTTCTCCAACCGAGTCAAAATTGGGCCCTTTTTGTTTTTTCTTCTGTGGTATTTGTTTGTATCTTTTGTGCTGCATTAGTTGCTAAATAGTACTTTTGTGGTCAGGGTCTGTTTCTGGCTTTAACTTTCCAATTTTGGAAGGATCACGCCAAATATTTTGAAGTGATGACCTGCCAAGAAAATTTCATAGGAGAATAACCAACCTCTGCTTGGAAGCATATAACTGACTTCTTTTGGGTTTGGTTTTTTTCTTAAATAAATATTCTTAAGATGGGCACTGATCTTTGCTTTGTTATTATTGTTATCCTTATTGCTGTAGGTCTTTGTCCTTCAGTAGTTATTGCTAGGAATGAGAATTAAATATTTGAGTGGCTGCTGAGATCTGTAAAGCCACTTTGCTTATATAAATCTTTGGTTTTCTATGCTGGAATGAAAGGAGTTGGCCTAACATAATTAATGAGCTTTTAATCCCTTACTGCTTGAGTTAATTGTCCTTGAGTAAGAAAGTGTATGAAGTCTGTGAGTGAAAGGTGGGTTCCCCTCCTCCCAATTTTCTCTGCAAGAGATATACTATCTGAATTTCACCAACTGCCAGTAAAAGTAAATACATTTAAGCCTTATTTGCATTATAGCTGTGCTTAGGAGTGCCCGTCGCAGATCTTACTGCACTCGGTTTCAGGTTTTAATGTGGAATTTATTTAAGCCCCAATACTTTTGTGTATTCTGGGTTTTACCCCTTCAATAAGGGAAACGGCAAGTGCTACAGATGAGGAAATGGGGAGTGACAGCTGTGAAGTTCGCCTCCTGCTGTGAAGTGATGCGTGTTCCTTCTCTGAAGGCCAAGGAGTGGCGGTGTCCATCTGGAGAGCACCCACAAAACCAATATTTGTCTTCGTACAATGTTCAGCTCCGGTATCCAAAGTGATGGCTCTCTTAGTAGTGCTGCTGCAGTAGAAACTAGCTGACACAAGACATTCAGAAGTGCGTATAAAAAGTAAAAATAGTGCGTGAATCGTTATTTTTGGTTTATTCTGAAAAGCGATGACGGCTCTAAGAGGCTGTTTTCTTTTAGTGTGATGAATCTGTAAAGTCTCTGTTAGGGAAATGGTTTCTGAAAGCCTCTGTGCCTTTTGCTATAAAGGAGCCTGGTACTGCTCTTCGTCGCAGAAACCCAGCTGGAGGGCTGCGGGGTGAACAATTACCTCTGGCTATTCCTGCCTCCTAAAGGAGCGAGAGCCCTGAAAATTAGAAATTGCTGTGAGGTGTCTTTGTGCAGCAGCAAAGGCTAGCTGGACATCTGCTTCGCATGTGAGCTGCCCTGGCACACCGCGGGTGGCGCGTGGAGCGTTGCGAGGACTCGAGATGGGGGAGGCAGTTGTTGTCTGTCTCGCACAAATCTCAGCCCATTCAATAAGATTCGCATTAATATTTCACAGAATCGTCCCACTTTTTTTTTTTTCAAGCTTTCCTCTTTTGTTCCTTCTACATTTTTAACCCATCCATCGACCTTCCTGCATGGAGACAAATGTGTTCAGCATCTGTTACGGAGACGCTCTCAGCACTGAGCCAGGGGGCCTTTATTGAGTACAGTACTCCGGGTTTTCTCAGGGCGGGCTGTAGGGAATTTTGGCTTGCTTTTGCTTATTTAGTTTTATATTAAAAAAGGAAAAAAAGAAAAAAAACTGTACAGAGCTGTAGTAATTGCACCTGTGTGGGTTTGGTACATGCACCCGTCTAGGGGATAAGATACATGGGAATGCAGGAAAAAAATATATGGGTTGTGTAGTACTTCTGTGGGTCTTCTGAGGGTGCTTGTGGGGTGTGCTGCCTGGTACTGGGACAGGAACCAGCACGCTCCAGTCTAAAACTGGAGAGCACTGGTGGGAGCTGTGATTTTTGGCTGGAGCCCAGGCAGAGGAGCTCTGTGGCCGCTCCGTGGCCTGTAGAGGTGATTCTCCCGCTCGTGCACCGTCCTGACACCGAGGTCTGCATCTGCTTGGAGCAAGTGGCAGCCTTTTCCTCTCTTACTCTGAGCAGGGTGCTGCTCAGGCAAACGTTTCAGGAGATCATGTTCAGCAGAGAGCTGTCAGAACTGGCCTCTCTGCTTGAGTTAACCTTTACCTGCAAATTTTTGAGGAATTTTTTTCTCAGAGCTTTCAGTGAGTTTGGTTTCTTTTACAGAATTGCTTTCCTAATGTTGTACAGGGCTGCAAAAGGTTACGGTGTCATTCTCTTATGAAGGATACCGGTTCTAGGCTCACGTGTTGCTTTTAAGCCGGGTTTTCCGAGAAGCTTTCTGGTTACATACTGACTTTTACAAATCATCAGCTCTACAGTCTTCGTCTCAAACTCAGCTAGTAGAGATGATGTTGCGGAAGTACAAACCTCTCCCTTCCATTCATTAATAGTATGTCCTGTGTTGCTTTTCTTTGCTTTAGCTGCCTGATAGTTTTCCAGCTCTATTTGCAGAGCATTTTTTAATCAGAGACTTATTTATGTAAATCATAAGAGTAAGCAAAAATGCTGTTAATTTGATAAACACTAGGAACGGTTACTTGAGCGTCTGTCAGATTCTGTTACAGACCAGCAGATCGCCATCCACCAAGACTGAATTCTTCTCTAACACATCAGTTGCTGTGTACTTGAGGGATAAAGGGTAAACTGGCCAGGTCAGAAACCTAATCCAGTCTGGCAGTTCCTGTTGGATTTCTTAATATTGCCTCTTGGATACTGATTTTTATGGGTGTTTGTGTGTTCACAAAAAACCCCAAGCAAGTGATGAAACCCCCCCAACTTATTGTTGTGTTAGAGCTACCGAGGCCCCCTGAGGACTTGCTGTCCTTCGTGGTAGGTCTCCCTGTCCTTCATAGCAGGTCTTGCTGTCGAGGCTGCAGCGAAGTGGGAGACTTCAGGACCCCAGAGTTGGTCTTGAGGGTTACTCCTTGCATGCCAGGAACGGCAGGGAGCCATCACAGGTCTCGTCTTGAGAAACGAGTCCTTCCTTTGCAGAAATGTCTCATCTCTATGTGTGACCAGTTTGAGCTAGGATAAAAAAGTTGAAACAAGGTTACATAGAGGAACGTGGCATGTTTATGTGAGCGTTTGTATCGTATGGGAGAGGGATACTGCAAGTCAGGAAACCCAAATCCTCATGTAGAAAAACTTGCTGCTGAAGGGTCTGGTGGTACTACAAAGCTGTGGCGGTTGCTTGCTGAAGTTCTGCTGGGCTGCTAGTGGTGGCATCTTCAAGATCCCGTCTTCTGTTTCAAGGTCTCTGTGCTCGTGCCTTCTAGTACATATATGCAGTAGTCTTGGTTTGTTTGATTCTTCTGTGTCAGGTATCTTTTTTAATTCCCCTAATGCCCGTAATGTTTTGGATTCTCTTTTTTAATCACAGCTAAAATACTGTGCTTCCTGCATGTAAGAAAGGAATCTGTTTTCATGGATTTAGAGCAGCCCAGGTAAGAGACATTTCTTTGGGTCACCTTAGCTGGCTGAGAGCTCTCGGCAGTGGTAGATGTGAATTCAGAGATGTAGGTAGGTGAAGTCAGAGGTCTGTTTGATGATACTGTGGGATATGAAACGAACAATACAGCATAACGGGAATTTCAAAACTGCATAGAGCAGGTTGAGAGTTATAAAGTGTAAGAGGTCAGAACCTAGAAAGCAAATGAGAAACTTCTATTTCAGTCGCTGGGCAGGAGGTCAGAGTAGCTTTTGAAGGTATATACAGTAACTGAGGAGAAGCAGGCAGCACCTGAGACAGCAAAATGTCGTGGTCACTGATGAGTGAATCTTGGCAAGGAGTGAGTAATATGGAGATGCATGGGAGGGTTGACGCAGGAGCTGCAATTATGATTAGATTAAATGAAGACATGGTTGAACAAAAGGCTCTTGGGGTGAATTGAGCTGTTAATCCAAGGCTGGAGATCAGACAACTACGTCGGGGTAAGAAGGGATTTCACCATGGAAATTGAAAATGCTAGGCTGGAGCAATATCGCAGTGTGAGAGTGATGTTGCTTTCTGAATCTTCCCCTTCTCTTTCTCAGTGTTGAAGGAGAGAGTGGCCAGGCAGGAAAACTGAGCACATAAACTCACATTTCCAATGTCCAAGTGAAATGATTCTCCAACTCCGTCCATCGCAGAAGGCTTAGTACTGTGCACCCCCTGGGGTGGAATTGTCTGGCTTGCACTCTTAAATAAAACAACACTGTAGAGTGCATAACTGGTTCTGAAACCAGTTTTCTGCATTATTTCTGGTCGTTGGCTACAGAAAGTGTCCTACCCAAAATGTGTTTTCTCGTGTGCGTTGTTTGGGTGTGTGCTGGGAAGCATTGTACACAGGGATTGCCACGGGTGTCAAGTTGGATTCCCCTGTCCCGCAACAGCTTTTTGATGCAGTTCTGAGAAAAAAGTTGTCTTGGTGGAGAAACCTGATGATTTTTTTGCACTTGATATAATAAAACTCTCCCAGCTCCCTACAACCCCAGTCTTACTGATAGTGCATCTCTCATTTTTAGTTTGGCATTGGGACACGCCACTGACGTTGTGCCTGGGTTGGAAGACCATGTGTTGCTCCTGGACTGACAGCTGAATGCAGGCTCTGTCCGCAGCCACTCCTTGCTGCAGAAGGCACCGTGCAGATCCCAATCCAGTTGCTGGGACAGTGCAGCAGAAAGTGTCACCATTCACTTGCTCAGCTCTTAACCACTTTCTGAAGCATCCCCTGTTTGAGACATGACCATGGGTTTAAAGGAACCTTTAATCTGCTCGGTGGAGCTCTGTGTATGCTTGAGGGAATCTGGGTTGCATTGGCTGGTGCTGACAAACACTGGGGAAAGAAGTGTAATGATTATTGTGCTGTCACTTTAAACTCGTGACGTGTAATCTAGGTCGCTAGAACTATGCAAAGGGATATTCAAAAAAAGAGGAGTACTTGTGCTTTGTTTTTTTTTTTTTAGGCACAGGCTCTGTGTGATGTTCTGTAGTATTAGTATTTAGCTGCTAAAATACTCTGGAAGAGCTGTGCTCAGTAGGATGCTGTCACTCATCCGATAGCAGGCTGTAGGACAGCTGAAGAAGAGGGGAGCAAAAGACTACCTAGCTCTTCTTTCTCGGTAAATATACTCCGTATATGACATTGAGCAAAAGAAATTTAACTGTGTGGCTCACCTCATTCAAATACACCTTTGTTATAGTCCCATTCTTCTGTAGGTCAAGTTTTCTGTCAGAGCTTTGCAATCCTTCTGCCCAAATCCTGTCGTTTTAATTTTCATTCTGAGTGACGCGGAACATAATTTTCAGGTTTGAGTCTCATTAAATAAAATTAAGACGAGTACTTACAGATAGCAAAAGCTCTGTCTTCGTCTTGAGGACAGTCTTAGGGCAAGTCCCCTGATCTGTCAGGGAAGTTAGGCTCCGCTTCTGTCGCGTGGGAACCAGACCGGAACTGTTGCTGGTGGGGATGTGGGCTCCAGCACAGGGGAGGGCTGTGCAAATGCTGAGCTTTAGGCTTTTGGCCTTTAGTGTCAGGATGAGCTCTTCGGAGAATTCCTTACACATTGAAGAAAGCAAGACCAGCAGAATGAAGGACAGTAAGAAATCTATCAGGTTTTATCTTTCATTAGACCGAAATATTAAAAATATTAAAATTCAGAAGAGATCGTCAAAGTTCATGATATATGTGTCATGTTTATGTGATAAATGCATATATAAATGATAACTTGCTATGTCAGTGCTAGCTCATGAGACACTAAACAGCAGCTATATTTGTTAATTGGCAGGTCTGGATTACTTGGTGTGCAGGGCAGAACAGCTTCCCTGGCCTCTGGTTGGTTTCAGCTAATTCTGGATTAAGACTTGAAATACTGAGGAAACTTCAGGGGACAGGAAGGAGGCAGATATTTTGCTGTTAGGTTGTAAAAATGTAAATAAGATGACTAGGAGAACTATAATTTCTTGGCTTTACTTCAGTCCCCCCCACCTCCACCCTCCAGTGAATAAGTATATCAATAAGACAGACCGATAGATCATTAACTAATTCTGCACATCAAATTGTGGAGAACTTATATTTGTGTCAAATATCATGTGTAGTAAGATTTCAGGTTTGATTCACAGAGACAGCAATGTTGATGTAGTGCATTCCTGTTTGTGACTTCTTGATACTACACAGTTCTTTTTTAAAGAGTAGAACGATGCAAACTGTAGTCACCCATAGGAAATAAGAATTTCTTTAACTAACATGTCTCAAAATGATTTGAGGAATCCTTATTTGACAGTTTTCATATCTAGCTGCGTACCATGGAGAACCAGTTTTTAGCCCTCACTTTCTTACATTTTTAATGATGTGCAAGATAACAGTAATTCATTATTGATCAAGTTTTCAGCTGACAGAAAGGTGTGGAAGAAAGGCTTAAAAACCAAGAGTGACAGCAGAGAGAGATGTGTGTACCTGTGTAAAGCTGGTGCAATCCAAGATGAAGGAACAAAAGCCATCGGTCGCGTTTGCGGGCAGGTGACGTCTCTTGGGAAACAGTTTGGGTAATACGACTGTCTAGACTGAAGATCTAATACAGTTCCTGTATCTGTGAGCATCCAGACAAAGATATTGAGGATCAGGGAGTACTCAGTGTTTTTGCCTTTGTGCTGGCATGGGAGGAGTTAAGGTCCTGGTGTCATCAACATGAGAATGTGTTTGGTTGGAAGATTAAACTGTAGGACCAGAAAACTGGTCTTAGGGCGAGTGGCTTAGATAACTTGATGTGTTCAGTTCATAAATACCAACCTGGTGGAGAGCTTTCCGTTCCAGCAGACAAAAGTTCAATGGTTGAAACCCAAAATAGCCCATGTTCAGACTAAAGATTATAGGCCAAAACTTAATGGTAATATTGGGTAACAGCAGGACATAATTTGGTGAAGCTCTATGGCCTATAGTGTGAGAGCCGAGAGCCAGCAATTGCAGAGATCTCTGGCCTGAACCTTCGAGTCCCCTGCCAAGCAGTCTGCGTACCAAAGACCTACATCCACTGTTCCAGACTTCAGTGTGACGGTAGCAGTGGCAGCTACTGCTTATATGGAAAAGGAATATCGGGAGGGAACACAGTCTACTTCAGAACCGAAACTCATCTGGAAACCATGCAGTCTCCTTTATCTGAACAGCTTAGCCACTTGTGGATAGAAGCGTGGATGGTGGAGGTTCCCTGGCTTCACCAAGATAGTGTGCTTAGTCTGTTACGGGAACATCTGGGTTTCATAACGCTCTTGTTAGGTGTAACAGTACCTGAGAGGTCCTAATCCTTTGTCCATGCTTGGATGCATGCTCCTGCTGGGTGTTGAAGGATGCGAATGATTTTGCTGTGGTCTAAAAAACACCTCTGGTAGGAAGGTACTTTAAGAAGTGGTAGAAGCTTCCTTTGTGGTTAGCAGATAACTATCTGTTTCTGTGTTCAGTGATTTGGTCTGTCTGCTTCAGATGCTTCGTTCCATCATGCAGTTTTTGACATTCTCTTTGACTTGAGTCATACTTGTGTCCTCGGCATGCGTTTTGATACCCATCTCTTGGCTGAGCGCTACAGGACTTTGAAAGGCCAATTATTGTTGGTTGGGGGTTTTTTCCAGGCTGGGAAACCTTTCCTGATTTGGAATCTTGACTAAGTTTTGACAAAACTGAGGGGTTCATCTTTCAAGTTCTTGCTTTATCTGTTGTTAATTTAAGACTTCCTCTTGTCCCTGTGCAAGAGAAGACTGCTTTGTTCTGTAGTAGCTTCCTTCAGGTCAGTCCACAGCGGCAGATTTGCTTTGCATCCGCATCTTAAGTAACTGCCCAAATCGATTTTACCTAGCCGAGTTTTCCCTCAGTTTTCTGTAATCTACCTCTTAACCAGATTTCATACGTTCAGAAGACTCTGCATGTTTGTTAGGGTAAGAATGAGTCGTGTTTAGACTCCTGTAACTTTTGGATGATCAGCAAAAGAGGAATGCCACAGTGTCTAATTAGATCGGGATGCATGTCAAAATTAATATATCTTAGCTCAGAATCACAGAATGGTAGGTGTTGGAAGGGACCTCTGGAGATCATCTAGCTCTGGTGATGGTGCCCAAGTGATTCAGAGCTCATTTTACTAGAGTGTTAATGAAATCACCCCTTAACACTTCCTGTATCTGAGGTGCCTGTAACATTTTCCTGCAGCACTGCATTCTCCATGTGAAGCTTACACTGTACCCGGAGAGCGCAATTCTGTCGAGGTTTCATTGGAGCACCCTAGCCCTTCTTCGTGAGGGTTGTGGGGACCTCTTGCCTCTGTCAAGGTCTGCTGGAAGGAGTTTGTTTTCAGAGTTAAGTTGTTTGCAGGGACTCACCCATACCGCAAGTGCAGTGCTTCCCCCTGCCCCCCCGCCTCTCGGTTTCACTTCCAGAGCACGCTGAGGTTGAGCACCATGAGGTGGGTGCTCAAACACCGCATGCTCCATGCTCCGACAGTCCGTGTTGCAGCACAGTGCTTTTGTACCACCCCAACAAGTACTGATGGCAGAAACTTCTCAGTTTCAACAACCCTTAAAAATGGTGTTTTAGAGGCATGAACTCTCATTTGCTGGCAGGTAGCTGGGGTTTTCTTAAAGCCTTGGAACTGCCAGTAACACTTCACAACTCCGACTAGGTTGATGCTGTCCTAATACCAAAACCAGATATTCCTCATCCAGGTTCCTCTCAGCTAATTGCATTGTGCCATATTTGTAACACATGACATCATAGCGTATCTTTTCATAGTTTCTAAGATTGAGTGCCTTTGCAGTATAATTAAATATGTCTTAACTCTCTCCTTTCAGGCTAGAAATCTTCATACAGGAGAACTGGCTGCTGTAAAAATAATCAAGTTAGAGCCTGGTAAGTTTTACATTCTTTTCTGTATTTTTAAATTGCATTTTCATTTTTTCCACACATTTGTTTTCACATGGCTGTGACGCTCCAGACAAAAGAAGCGTTTGGGGTTTTTTGTAGTTTCCGCGATGAGATGACAGAAAGCACTGCAGCAGGCGCCATTCCTTTTGGCCATGTCCTGCTCACTGCTTCCTTGTTTGTTCCTATCTGCCTTTTCAATTGTTGCATAAAAAGATGTGGCTGTTACAGTGTGGTGTTAGTACAAAGAGAAGATTGAGGGCAGATGGTAAATGGTGAGCTCTGAGACAGTTGGGAGCTGGTAGGCTGTGTGACTTGAAAGAGGGAAGGGACCAAGCAGGGATGCTAATGCCCACCAAAGGTGTGCTGGGAGAAAGAGCCCTGTGCTTTCTAATGTGTCGTCTTTTTTCTAAACTGTGCTGCAGGACAAGGGTGGCTCGTACTATCATTTCCCCGTGTGTTTTCTGCCGCTCCTCCTAAAAGCAGGAGATGCAGGAGAAGCTCACTTGCTGCGCAAGAGATTTGCTGAGCTGAAGCTAATCTGAGTCCTGCATAAAGAGTTGAAATCAGAAATTGTGTCCTGAGTGGAAGTGAAGAGAGGAGCTTTTCATCTCCTCAGTCGTACTCAGTCCCATCTAAGGATCTTGTATTTGTTCAAAGAAGTAATCTCTCATCACTTGGTTGCTGGCATACCTTTCAAATCCCTCCTTAGCATAGTCTTGTTTTGTGTCTGTTTGCCATGTTAGTCTCTGTGCTTGCGCTTTGCCTGGACTGCTGTGCTGTGTCTGTTCAGGGTCCATGCTCTCTGGGACAGGGGCTGAGGGAGGCTCCTCCTGCGAATGCGTGCTTGCCCAGTGCTCATGAGCTGACTCCTGTAGCCTATGAAGCAATTAAGGGATAATTAAGGAAGTAGTAGGATTTGTGAAGACACTATCAGATAGCTTGCATGACTGGAGTGCTGCAGGGAATACAGGCTCTTTAGGCAGAAAAAGTGGAGGAAAATCTGGAAAGACACATGATGTAGGAGAGGCTGGCAGCACTGAGTGGTTTTTTGTCTGGGGCAAGAAGGCTGAAGAGGGATCTAACTGCTGTCCTCCACAGCGGACTGGCAGAGGAGTTGGAGCCAGACCCTCATCAGGAGTGCCCAGCGAAGGGGTGAGCGCCAGCCGGCACAGTCTGCACCAAGCGAGAGTCCAGCTGGGTGCAGGGAAAACTCTTCACAAGGAGGGTGTTTGTGCTCTGGGGCAGGGCCCAGGGAGGTGGTGGGGTCTCTGTCCTTGAAGACCTTCTGAAGGTGACTGGACAAGGCCTTGAGCAACATGACCTAACTCTGCAGTTAGCCCTGCTTGGAGCAGAAGGCTGGACCAGAGACCCTTGGGGATCCTTGCCAACCCGTCTTCTGTGATTCGAGGTTTTGGCCACCAGCACTAAAATGTGTCCAGTCCCTGAACACCAGCATCTATTCATCAGTACCTTGCTAGCAAGTGAGGTGGATGTGCGATCTTCCTCTTTCTTGCTTAGGAAAATACGTTGTCTCATTTGCTTGTCGTTGCTTGGTTCTGCTCAGTCACTCAGGTTGAGAGGTGTCACAAGTTCTTAAACACCAAGAGTTTGCTAATGTCTGTAGGTCCTTGATAAGTGGAAAGGGTGCCCTCTCTTCTCCCGGTCTCTCCAAATGTGCATCCCTGAGGAGGTGAGCCCTGAGAGATGGCTCTACCCATCCTGCTGTTGTATCTTGTAGTTCCTCCAGCTTTCTATTAAATCCAGGCTAGCAGAACTTTTCAAATGCTACTGTGCATATGCAACCTCTAACCAGCTCCTCTTGCATTGAGCACCCCATGCCCAGTGGTATATACAGTGATCGAGAGTCAGTCTTAGAAACCAAATATTTTAAAAATTTTATTTTAGCCATATGAATAAAGATTCAGAGAAGACTGTTTTTAACTAGCAGCAAGTATGTTCATTTTTCATGAGACTTTAGTACTGTCAAGCCAACTTCTAAGCCAGCTAAATTTTTCCAACATGTCTGTTACCCTTGAATAACAATTTTCAAACCTTTGACAGGAGGATCAGTGCTTAGTGCATGTGCCTCACCCCCTATTTCTTGGTTGTGAAATCCCAGATCAAAACGTTGAGGGAAGAGTGATAATGTCTTTACAGTTGGGGTTTTTTTGTCTTCCAAAAAATCCTTAGTGTTTGTTAAGATAACAGCCTTGCATGGAATATCTCATTTTTTTTTATTTTGCTGTTTCAGCCATTTTGAAATGATCAAGCAACTATGCATGAATTTGAGTTAACTCACCAAAGCAGTTTTTACCAAAACAGAAGTGAAGTGCGGGGGAAAAGGGCCGGGAACGTTTCTAAACCGAGTGCTTTGGTGTCTTCACCCCACCCCTTGTTTACTTCCTCTCGAGCTAGATTATCAGGAAGACTGAGGTGCCCATTGTAAAGTGGGAGAGGAAGGCAGCGGGAGTCTGCATCTATCACGGGGTTAGAGAATGTAGGGCAAGAGGAATTCTGACCCATCTCTGTCTTATTTACGATGAAGACCAGCAGTTACATCTCCCTCCTCATAGCACGTTGGTTCCAAGGCGTTCCAAGGTGGTTTTAAGGATTTCTGCTGAAACTTTTTGTATACTTTTTGCTTTTAGTCTAAATTAAACGTGAATTGATTTAGACAGCACGTGAGAGTAACTCTGTTGCCTGGTTTTCAGGGTGATGGCTAGTCTCTTCTGTTAAGTGATCATGGAAAAATTAATTTGGGTTTTCCCACATCTAAGAAAAGTATGTTAGCCTCCGGATTGCTTGTTGTAAGATTTCCCTTAAACCTAGCTGTTCATTTCCAAGTGATTTTTTTAAACTTTTTTTTTTAACAGTTAAAAGTTCCTGAAATCTGAACATTTTTTTCAGCTGGAAAAATTTGAAAAATTCCAGTGACTAAATGAAAAGAAAGACTCAGCTTGATTCTTTAGCTTTTCTTTTCCTTCTTTCTAGAAGTTTCCACTGAAGTGTACCAGTGCAGGTAATCAATCAAAGAGCAGCCAGACCAAGCTGGTGTTGCCAGTGCTTCCATTGCAGCTCTCATCTTGCAAGGTCAGCAAGGTCTTCTGCAAATCCAGCTTCGCGCACGCAACGTGGTGCAGATGTCAGTGGCGGTAGCTCAGTCCCTATTGTATAAACATCCTGAATTTCTGAACCTGCCTAGTCACACCAGAATTAATTATCGTGTGAGCTAGAGAGCGGTGGTCAGTGGGCAAAACCTCAGCATGGCCTTAACTCCCACCAGCATGACCTCTGCAAGCTATTTTGACTCCTTCAGCGAGCCTTTTGATCCTCAGCTGTTTGATCTTGTTAGGTGGTAACCTCTTTGGAGCAGAACTGCCTCTTGCCCTGTGATTATTTGGTTTTCTTCTTGTTTGGGGATTACTTTTATGAACGGAAAGGCAGTACACGGCCATGGAGCAGGATAGTTCTCTTGGCCCAGGTTGCTTTGTCCTGTCCCCATGCTACTGCATCCCTTGTACCAGCGTGTGCATTTAGGTGAAACCGGATGAGGGGACTGAGCTGGCGGCGGGTTTGGAGGCAGTGCGTGCAGCGAGCGGATGGCAGGCTCCGAGCAACAAGGAAATGTGGTTTTCTCTGCAAGATCTGTGAAACTCCTCATTGTATTGAGTTGGGTTTACATAAGTGCAAAAAGCTACTGTGCAAATTTGCGTGAGAGAAAAATACAAAGATCCCATCTATGACCGGGAGATTTTTCTGAGCCATAAATCTCTGGAGGTGGGGAAGGTGTTTGGGGGAAGCATCCCTGTGTGGTCCATTGGAGATGGGATGCAGGGTCAAAGGGCCCTGTATCTGACTCACTGCAGGGTTAATTTTTAATTCTGATTGCTTCTGCGATCCACTTCCCTGTGCAGCCAAAGAGATGTCTTTGAAGGCTGAAGGTAGAAGAAGCATGGGGAAGCTCAGGAGAGAAACTGAAACAACTGGCTTTGGGTGACTGTGACCATTAACCTTTCCTTAGCAAACTAGGGCTAGTTTTATGTACGTGGATTGCAGCTACAAGACTAATTAGGTAATGTTAAATGCCTGGGAAACCACAGCGGGGATCCCTCAGCCCCCCCGCTGGGCAGCATGTGAAATGCTGCGGCCGGTGTTCAGGGCAGGGGTGCCAGTGAGAGCGAACCACCGCTGGGTTTATCTCCCAGGTGGGATATGATGGGGCAGAGCAATGCTTTAATGACAGGAAAATGACAGCATTAACCTATTGCCAACGTAGCGAGAGGCTTCCTCGAGCGTTCACGTTGCTGCNCAAGACTAATTAGGTAATGTTAAATGCCTGGGAAACCACAGCGGGGATCCCTCAGCCCCCCCGCTGGGCAGCATGTGAAATGCTGCGGCCGGTGTTCAGGGCAGGGGTGCCAGTGAGAGCGAACCACCGCTGGGTTTATCTCCCAGGTGGGATATGATGGGGCAGAGCAATGCTTTAATGACAGGAAAATGACAGCATTAACCTATTGCCAACGTAGCGAGAGGCTTCCTCGAGCGTTCATGTTGCTGTGCCTGATCCAAATGAAGTAGGTCTGGTTTTATCGTTAATTTGAATAACTGCTTTGAAAACTGAACGGAATCAGAGACCGAATCCCCTGCTGTTAGAGCAGGGGGAAGAGCAGGAACTGTTGGAGGCTGAGCAGACCTTGCCTTTGCGTGGCGCCGCTGAAGCACTACAGTGAAAAGTGCAAGACTCTGGCCCAAAGTCACTGCTGCTGAGAACCCCGTTTTGATTAGCATTGATGGCTACGTCTTTTTATGTTTCATTATGTTGCTGCTCTGACTTGTCACAGGGAAGTGATTTCTTCTAGGGTTTTTTGTTGTTTTTTTTTAAATACATCTTTTAAACATTGCCAGCCTGATCTCCATCCACAGCATGTACACCCACAGCCTCTCAGCAGAGATCTTGTTGGGGGGATTTGTTTTGTTTTTAAGGAGATTTCACAGCATTTGTTTACTTATTTATTTATTTTTAGTTCTCTGGGATGTCTACTGCCTCTGCAGGGTGGCTGGACTGTAGCAGCAGCTTACTGTTTGCCAGAGGACACGGCTGTTCAAAATCTTTCAGATTAAAAGAAAAGAAAAAATAATCACATGCTTCGTGTGAGAGTTTGATAATGTTCTGACTAATTTTAAGGCTTTTGAATAGCTTTGTTGGACTGTGCTTGCAGAGCACCATCAATTCCTGGACCAGAGCAGTGTCAGAAGCTGTTGCAGTGAGCTATGGTGGTCCCTTGGGCAGGGCAGCCCCTCCGAGCACCAGCACGAGCTCCTGTCAGACTGTAGGGCACAACTAGAAAAAGACTGGTAATGAATTTTGTAAGTTAGTCACCAGAGGAATAGGCTTGTGATTTATATACACCATCTTTTGGAGAAGAGGAGGAGGAGGCGGCTCATAGATGGGAATTAATTAGCAGATGGAAAAATAAGAGCTCCAAATTCAACATTTGACTAATACGTAGACAGGGGAACTGGGAGCAGAAGACAAAAGACTCTGAAGCAAAGAGTGCCCCAGAGGAGGTGAGGAATGTGTTGAATTAAAGCTGCAAGGAACTGCACACAATAAGATGGCGGGGTTTTGGGAGACCTAGCAAAACTGCTGAGGTGGCAGGCGGGGATGAATTGTGGTTTGTTCATGTTACTCCCTCATCAGCTGCAGGTAGTGAGTGAGTCACTAGGCGAAGAGACTCCAGCTTGCAGCCGAGACCCCAACGTGAATACGTGCTTTATTTCATCTGCTCTTACCTTCCTTTGTCTCTTCTCCAAAGGAAATAAACTCTCTACTTAGAAGGTTACTGTCATTAATTTATTTGAATTTTTGGGCAGTACACTAGATCTGCTACCACAGTTACTTAAGCTGTGCTGCTAGAATCAAAATAGACAGTGTTTTTCACTTTTTTTGGCATAGGCTTTGGAGAGCATTAGGCAAAAGTATTATGGCACTCTAATGACATTTCCCAGCATTCACTGAGTATGAATGCTTCAAATAATTTGGGAGCCAGTCCTATTTCAGAAACTAATCCAACTGTACTCAGCAGAGTAGAAGCCAAAACCATCTGAAACACCAAAGCCACTTCCTTCTATGGGTTTAGCAGATGAATCGAGAGGGGAGTCGATACAAAGAGGTAACTATTTGCCAGTGTAGTTTTCTGCCACAGAACTTTAATCCTGGGAAAACGTAATAAATGAAATATTTTAAAATATACTACTGCCCATTTTAAATACTGCTGTAATGATAATTAGTGCCCTTGGAGACCTTTGACACTCAGAGAGCTGGCAGAAATCTGTCATGCTCTGTACCTTTTGCAAGGTTACGAAAGAATCTCATGGCTGGTTTTCGTTTGGTCCAATGTTTGTGGTTTTCATGTGAGATCCCTGTAAAGGCCAGAAGTGGCTGGTTACCTGTTCCAGGCTGGATCTTAAACTGGAGGTGGAACTGTTCAAGGGATTTTGTACAAGGGAAAATAGGCATCCAAAGGCGTATAGTACTGCGCTCAGTACGTGCGAAGCCAGGTCTGATTCGTTATGTTTGTTTTGTATCTCATGGGTCAGATGCAGAGGTGGATACTCCACATAGGAACACAGCCGCGAGGCTGAGTCTGGCTGCGACGGGGATTTGTCCTCTCTAGAGCACAGCTGCAGCACAGAGGAGCTGCGCTGCCAGTCCAGGGTATTTTGGGGACTGAAGAAGGGTATTTTGGCAATGCAGCCTTATTCTCTGTATAATGAATTCCCTAGAGGTGCTATGAACTGTGGAGAAGAACAAGCCTGAGGCTTATTTAAACTGTGCTTGCAGGGCTGAAACTGTGGTTCACAGCGCCTGAGGTTGAAGAAGTATGAAAATAACTTCTCGGTGCTGCTTACAGCTTCACTGCCGTGTGATGCATAACCTGGTCAGGCTTGGGATCGTGTCCTTTGTGACAGTTTAATTAGACACGGGCTTTATGCAATGAGCGCAGGCTGGTCAGGCACTACCAGAAACCCTCACTTCTGATTCCTGTGCTCCTTTGCTGGCTGTCACCTCCCGTGGCATCGGGCTGGCATCACCGTAATCCCAGGGGATGACGACACTGGTTTTTTGGGAGAGGTGGATGTGCAGCTCATTACACCGCCGCTGCATCCGTCTAGGAGTTAGCCAGAACTGAACGCCTGACTTTCCAAGTGTGCCAGAGCCATTAAAGCCTGGACATCGCCAGCTTGTGTCGTGCCATGTCCTGAGTGGTACTGCCGCAGGCTCGCACAGCTGCCCAGCCTGCCTTTGGAGCTTACACAAAGCAAAACAGAGACAGCGTAGTCTTGTAATGTAGAGCGCCCTGCATTTTAATTATATTTAACTTCTTGAAATCTGGTCTAATTTTACTTTGCATACTTACAATGCATTCATAATCTGCTATTCTTCTTTCAGAAATGTGTGTATCCAGAGTGGGTGAGCTCATGTTTCCACGTAGTGTAAGCTTTCACTTACAACACAGAGCTTCTTGGACGAAGAAGGTCAGCAGAAGGGGTTGTGGTGGGGGAAGGAGGTATTATGGAATAGGTATAAATAAATAGGTATAGGAAAGAAGCTGAAAGATCACACGTTTTAGTTGGAAGGTAATGCAGAGTGTGACGCTCAGGGTGAAGGCAGGTTGCGAAGGGGTGAATTAGGAGGACATCATTTGACAAAATCCATGAAGAAAAATAGCGATAGTGAGATGGCAGAGGTGAGGAGGGAGAGTAAACATGGGATCATGAAAGGCTGAGATGTACAACAGTAAGTAGATAAGGCAAGGAGACGGAAAAGAAATGGAAGTGTTAAGGAATAGGAATATAGATTATACGTTGACATGCCTGTTCCTAAATAGGATCCAACCAGGGCGGAAGAGAACATACATGGGGAAATTGTTTCTGTTTCTGGTGTTAGACCGGACGCTCCGAACACTTGTGTGCTACTTACAGCAGAGCTCGTGCTGCTGTGGCAGCGCATCGCCATCAATGATATTTTATATCAGTCGAGAGATAATCAGTACCATCAGTGGTTAGCAGTTGGCAACTAGATGCCTGGCAGTAAGATTTGCTGGTGGAAACATCATTGTTTCCAAATAGCTGTTTCCTGCTTGGAATCAAGTTTCTGAGCTTCGAGTTTGGGGAATTTAAATTCTTTCTGTCAGACTGCGGGTTTCTTTGAATCCTGAGAAAACAGCTCGGATGCTTGAGTGCAGTTTAAATTATTCCGCTTCTTAAAGATGCAAAACTTTAAAAGGATTGTTCTCAGTTTTCAAAATGGCTGGTAAAGAGCAATGCAGGTCTGCAGGGCGGTGAAGAAAGCAGGAGTTTGGTATGTGTCAGAGCTATGGGATGGGATGCTTGCATCCTCTCCACCTCCCCAAAAATATTTTGGGGCTGTTGTCAGTCATACTGTGTGTCAAGCTATCTAAATGGGGATTGGATGTATCTCAGGAGTTAAACTTAATGAGGGTAATGGGGAAAGACCGGCAGCAAAGCTTCAATCTTAGTGAAAGCCTGTGTATTGGGAAAGCCATCCCTTTCATCAGCAGAGACTGAACCCTCACGAGGTTCAGGAAAGTGGTTTGGAGTAAGTGAGCAACAACTGGGGAGCATGGGGATGTCTGGAAATGAGCGCAGAGGAGCCGTTGAGCTGTGGATATTGCTTGGCTGTCGAGTTTGTATAGTGGGACGAATGGTTTCTGCAAAGTTGTCGCTCCCAGGGGGCTTTCTGTCCTTGTTCGGGAACTCAGGTTGTTGAAATAAACATTTGAGGAGTGGTCCCAGCAGAGGCAATAGTTGCTTCTGCTAACTCAGGAGGCAGGCATCTCTCAGGCGAGTTGTATAAATACAGTGAGAGCATTGGGGCTCATCAGCGATGGTGTAACCCTGCTCATTGTCCTGCACCACCCTGTACAGCAGTGTCCGCCTGGTCCCGTTGCTAAATGACATCTCATTTCTAAATTACAAATGTTAATTATAGTGTTAAAAATCCAAGGTCTGCAAAGTATCTACAGTCCAGCTCCCTAGAGAGGCTGGGCAGGTAGGCTTTGGAGCGCACGTCACACCTCCTGCCAGACACTCTGACGTGTCCATCTGGCGTGTCGGGGCCCGTGAGGACTGCGCGTTGAGGACGCTAGCTCAGGGCAGGAGTGCTGGTAGGCTGGCTGGCACCTTGAAGATCTGGCCTCTTAATAAGTGCTTCTGTCCCACCCTTTGGTGACGCTGTGCATGTCTCTGAATGCCGTCAGTTCTCTCCTCTCAGTTGTATGCAAGCCCTGGACGCTGCCTGCCCATCGCTCCCTCTGTTCCTGCACAGCGTCAGCCTTGTGATGCAGCGCTGAAGTAATGCAGAATAAAACAATTTAAAACTATGAGTTTCTCCCCTGAGGAGCCTTTTGGACAAGAAAGGGATTCACAGCTGACCCAGGAAGAGTTGTGACAAGTGGCCCTGGGTCTTTTTGCAGGATGGGACCGCTCAAAGCACTCGGTGGAGCACATGGAAATATGACCAGGAATAAACTTGCTTAAAAACCGTCAAGATCAGGCATGCTCAGAAGACCTAACAGCGCTGTGTGATAGGCACTAGAGCCATCAAAGCCTTCCCGTGCCTCAGAGTAGGGTATGTGGATCCAGGATACATGTGCTCTCCATCTAGGGCACGTCAGCAGAACATCTATACATGCCAGTTCCACGTAGGTGAGAAGTAGTGTCTGCAAGTAGAATAATTCACGACTGTTAATGGGCCATCGGTTTTCTTGATGATCTCCCGTTTAAATACAGATTTATCATGAATTTACCAGGCCTTACCTTGCTTAGCTTCTGAGATCTGATCGGATCGCATCACACGATGATATGGCTGCAAGTTCCAGCAGTCTCCTCCCTGCCAGCTGTGCTGGAGAACAAGCAACTGGCTGTGCCAAGAGGAGCAGCCTTGACCGCGAGCCGTGATCGGAGGAGAATATTCCATTGTAACGCTCTATCGTGTCCTGTGTGTCTCGCTGCAGAGGTAAAATTACATAATAGTAGCAAGCTGCAGTGACTCACCACGCTGCTCGTGTGATTTACAGCAGCTCCCTAAACGACGTTTTTGCTCAGCATGCCACATAACCCATAATTGCAAACATGTGAGTAGACAAAAAGTACATTTTTCCAATTCCGTGTTATTTAGCATCAAGCAATCTCTGATGACTAAAGCAGATGAAAATCTCTTTGTACGGACATATTGTCACCTTTGATCTAATTTTTTTTATCTTGCTGTCTCCCTCTCGATGAAGCATTTTCTACAAATTCTTTGTCTTACTGCCTTCTGTTTTTTCATGCTATCCAAGGATATTTAATTTTTGCCCTATTCCAGCGTCTCTTGCCAAGATTAATACTCCAGCTGCCTGGAAACTCTGAATTCTTTTGTTTTGAATTCATTCTTGTCGTCTTTAACGACTGTACATCTTCTCTCGTATCTTCACGTCTGATCTTTCAGAATTATTTTCTGCATGTTTTAGCCAAACTTTTCTCATGGATACTTGTCGTCTTCTTTCCATCTGTTTGCTACTTTTCTGTCAACTCCTTGTCTGTGTTCAGCCTGCACCCCCCTTTCCTCTTCCAAATCCTCAATTTTTCCCTTTTTCTTTAGACAGCCCCATTTTTTGCATAGCTTCTCCATTTATTAATTGCAAATTGAGAGATCATCTTTTCTGTCTTCCTGTGCTACAGGCAGGCTCGGCCTCAGTCACTCCTGATGGGTACTTGTGAAGTGTTTTCTTCTTTTCTTTTTTTCACTGGTGGGGAAATTCACAGCTTCCCATGCCTTCAAGTTCGGCGCTGCGATGTTCCTCCAGTAGGAAAAGCTTTTCATCTGTACACGGAATGTAGGTTAAGGCAATTTAAGCCCATTGCTAATTGTCCTATCATAAAACCGGAAAACGGATTATCCCTTCTCCCCCCTTCGCTGATGTCTTTTATGTGCATGAAGGTTGTTACCTTTTCTACTGTCAGTCTTGTTCTAGCCCAAATCGCCGTATTTGTTTCAATTTTCCCCCATTCGTCACGGTTCCTAGAACTGACGTTCCCGTTGCTCCACGCTAGGCAGCCTGATCGATGTGCTGTCGAAGGGCAATTCCGACTGCTGCCTACAAGTTTTTGCTGGTACGGGGAAGCTTCTTGATCATGATTTTCACGTGCGACAGTACCCAGCCCTTCTGAAACGCTGCCTCTGACATATCAAAGATTCTTTGATCTGAAGGTGGCAGTTTAAGAAGAGAGCATGGGTGTCTGGTGTTCGATGCTCTGACCTCATGGACAGCTAGTAGTGTTCGAGAAAGACACGCGAGTGTCTTTCTTGGTGTGGGGTGGGAGGCTTTTGCCTTCAAACTTGCTTAGGTTTGACTTTCTTGAAAAACTTCTGTAGTTTTAAAGTGCTCCAGTTAGTTCTCTGCGAGCATTCAACAATTTCCCTTTAGGAAGTTTGTCAGAGAAATGGGAGGAATGAATCCGTCTGATCCCAACTCAGAAATCCTTTGTTCATCCTAATCATTTACAGGCAGGGTGCGTGAATTCAAGCAAAGTTGTAGCTGAAAGGTAACCCAGAAGCAAGCACGGTGTGAAATCTGTGCTAAATTTATGGAAATTGTGTTGCCTTTTCTTTTTTTCATTATTTAAAAAAATACTACTTATATTTAAAAAAATACTCTTGACATTTGAAACTCTTCTGCTAATGTTTTCCTGCCCCGGTGAAGTGTTTCTCCGTACAATTTGGCTTCAAGAAGCCCTTGAGGATTTACTGAAATCGGTCAGAGGCGTGCTCATACAAGCATGATCCCTTCTACCTTTGTATTTCATAGTTATTTTCTGAAGTAGAAGACTGGCAATCATTGACACGTAAAAGTTGTGATCATTTGGAAGTCATTATACCACTTCTTTTGCTGTGTTTGTGAACATCTACTACTACGTACCGGTGCACATACGGAGAGCCGAGGTTTCCAAAGGACTGGTAAATGCCGTGGCGCTGTACATCAGTCCTGGCTGCTGCGGGTCCTGCGGGCGCCAGTGCCACCGTCGCTCAGGGATGTTGCTTCAAAGCACAGCAAATAAAGCCATCTATTTTTAAAGAGGTTATTAAAAAAATATTAGTTACGCTGTTAGTTGTTAAATAAACACGTGAAGAATCTAAAGAGAATTTACAGCAGTGCTTGAGACCTCTTGGACTTGTCAAAATGATATAAATTAAGGGGAGCAGTACAAAGCTGCACATGTTTGCTGGGTTGCACATCTCTGACTTTGGTAGTCGGAGAGAACTTTTACTAGTGAGACTTTAAACAAAAGTAAACATACAAAGCAGTTACCTCCTTGAGAGAACATGGTAGCCACTGCATTGTCTGGAGCAGCATTTTATCTAAAACCTAAAAACTTTATCTAGATTTTAGTCTTTTGTGTCTTGCAAGCTGTTACGGTTTTGTTCATGCCAAAGGAAGAATAAAAGTAGCAACCTATAAAATATGTGTGTGTGTGTGTGACAAAGTGGGCACACGTCTAGGATGGCCCAATAGGCCAATTTTTGCTATGTTGCTGTTCAGAGCAGGGCTGTCAGGCTGGGCTGACGCTATTTGATCTGTCACTGCTGGGGCTCAGGCGGGTGCTCCGAAGAAGCCAGCTGATCCGTGCCTCTGTAGGAGCCCCGGCGCTGCGCTGGCTCTAAGCCTGCCCGGAGCTGCGGGGAGGCAGAGCTGTGGTGTTTCAGCTCTAGATTCTGGGGAGAACATCCGCTGGTTGGACATTCTCTCAGTGGGATTTAATAAAACTATACCAGTGTTTTTCCTAGCTCTTGGATATTTTCATTTGCTTCATTGTATCTATAAAATAACTTTTTTTTAAAATTTATTGCAGCTTTTATCCTTTTAAATTAAAGAGGCAGAAACATGCCAGGCTATTGCTCTGGTCATAATATGTTTTTCAGTAAGATTTTTTTTCCGTGTGCAAAGGATATTTAGGATGTGCAAACCTGCTTATGTAGCTCTCCTCATCCAAAAATGCACTCACAGCAAGGCAGTCCGTGTTGAGGACTCTGTGCTTCTCTTCTGAGTCAGCGGTGGCTGAGTGGGCGGGCAGGCCGTATGCTCTGTCAAAGTCGTTTTGAAATGGAATACTTTTATTAAAAGAGCCTATGGTATGTGATCTCTTCTGGTTTCAAGCAGGGGACTGTGGAATTAGCTTGCAGAGATTTTTTCCTTCTGTTGCCGAGATCATCGTGCTGTGAGCACCGTGTCCTGCTAAAGCTGGATCAGCTCCAGCTGCGCCTGTCTGATGCCTACACAGGGCCTGCTCCCGAGTTTTCTACTCTGCTCCCATCCCTCCGTGGGATCCCTTTGCTTCCTTTCCAGAGCACTCTCGGTGTGTGCTGAGCTGCCTGATCTGATGGAGCGCATTCAGGCCACCAGGCCAGCCCTTCTCTGTTGGTCTTCAAGAAATGTTTGTGCCCGTGCAAAGGGTGTAATGACGAATGCAAACTGAAAGGATGGTGTGTGTAGATAACCATTGCTGCGCAGGCTGGCGTGCTGGAAAACCCTCGTGAAGGGCTTAGCGATTATCCAGGCCGACGGCTTGTTTTTATGAGTTACGGGCACACTTTCGGATCTCTTTGAATGTTTAGTTGTGTGTGATGCAACTGTGGCTGCTTCCTGTTTTTCAGGAGACGACTTTTCATTGATACAGCAAGAAATATATATGGTTAAAGAATGCAAACATTGCAACATAGTCGCCTATTTTGGGAGCTATCTCAGGTAAACCCCGCTTTTTATACCTGCGTTTCTGATGGTTCTTTCCTAAGATCGTGCTCGGTCTGGTTTAGTGCTTATATCCTCTCTCAATGTTCTTCTTTAGGTTGAATTCCCTTTGGTTTCCAGTTGGCTTTAAAAAAAAAAAAAAAAAGTGACTAATACTTTGTTTACTCTGCTGGCCAAAAGGCTGGAATATTTTTATCACTAGGAACAGAAAGAAGCTTTTCCCCTAGAGACTCTTGCAACATACCCAATCCTACTTGCTTGCCGGGCCGATCTTAAACATTTATCAGTTCTAATATAAAACAAGCTCATTATTTATCTGGAGCAGAATTGGTTTTAGATATTTAATGGCAGTCTTGTGTGCTGTGGAAGTATAGCCAGTGAGTTGTGAGAGCAAAACACTAAATCTGAGTTGCAGGTAATAACATTTTTCGTCATTCTAGTGTAACAGATGCGACGTACTGAGAGGCAGAAACAAGGTGATGCCAGCTGGCTGCGTCTTCAAGTGCACACGTTACATGTTATACAGAAAGCTGGGGAATATTTTCCATTTCTGTGGAACTCTGCCATTTAGCAATTGGCTCTGTGGGAATATACATCACCCCTTTTGCCTGCTTGGTCTTTTTCTACTAGGCTTCATATTTAGATTTCCTGGAGGGCTGCAGTTTTTAAGTAATCTGTACAGCCCAAATGGACTTCGACTGGGACAAAACGGCTAAATTTCCAAATCCCCAGTACCCTTTCTGGAGGCCATGAAGAATTGTTTAGATATAAATTAGGTAATTTCAATTTAACACACTAAACTCGCAGTTTCAATCTTACCTAGTGTAATCTTGCTGATAACAGAAAAACCTCAGTTTTTTCTTGTGCACGTTCTCTGTTGCAGACAGCAGGTCAGCGTTAAAGCAATGCCTTTTAGGTCTGATAACATTTAAAGACTTCTAAGTGACTTTGGTGTAAATTTTTCATTTTGATAGGTGAGAATTTATATTGAGATTATTAATAAAATGTAAAACGTGTAACTGCTAGTCATGAATCAGAATATGTATTTTAAACAAAGAGTGATCAAGACCAATAGAAAATCCTTTAAATAATCATTATTAACTGTTCTGTATACAGATCAATCAGCTTCTGATGCCTGTGTTTTAATTTCTTTTGATAGCCGTGAGAAGCTGTGGATATGCATGGAATACTGCGGTGGGGGATCCCTCCAAGACATTTACCATGGTACTTTGAAACTTATTTTAACATTTGTACCTTTCGGAAGCTTTCTGCAAAGAAGAAAAATAAATAAGAAGCACACTAAGGGGCAACGGTTGGTACTGGTCAGGCACTGCCCTTCTTTTTACTTAGGGCATGAGCAGTGGTTTTTAGCTAAAGTTAGTAGATTTTGTTGAGAGCACTTCTCAAATATGGTGGCTGTCATTTTGGGCTAATACCCGGTCATTCTAGGGCAGAACATGCTTTATTTTTTAATCATCACACGGTTTATTTTTCTCCACGATGCTCGGGGGACTGACCCAAAGAGCTTGAGTTATTCCAGTGGAGAGCTCCTCAGTAGCTGCAGTTGATGTACACTGGGAGCTCACCTGTGTCTTGGCTTCTCTCAGCTCATGTCTCTTTGCGTGCCGTTTGCAGAAGCAGGTTGTCTGCTTTCCGAAGGGGTGAAAAAAAGGACCTCTAAGAAAGCTCACAACCACAAATCATGCTTATTGAGTATGAAGACTGTACATGGTGTGAGGAAGCCATTTTCACTGGGAAATCTCAAAAATTCATCTTTAAAGGGTAAAAATTACTCTTACACCTGCTCCTGTACAATACCGTACCACTTTTATTATTATTTTCCCCTCTGAGGTTTCATCTGGAGTTGTCGATTCTGTAGTAGGATTTATTGCAGTTGCTGGAAAAGCAGTCTGGGGACTTCTCTGCCTTTAGATAATAACATGGAATTTTCAAATACCCGAGCTCTTGCTGCTTCATTTTTCAGCCAGTTAGAACAAATAGCTTTAAAACAATTCAAAGTCTAATAGGCCTCTAGTATAGAACATTGCCATTTCTAATATTTAAAAATTAGCAGAAGTCACTTTNGGACTTCTCTGCCTTTAGATAATAACATGGAATTTTCAAATACCCGAGCTCTTGCCGCTTCATTTTTCAGCCAGTTAGAACAAATAGCTTTAAAACAATTCAAAGTCTAATAGGCCTCTAGTATAGAACATTGCCATTTCTAATATTTAAAAATTAGCAGAAGTCGCTTTTATTGGTTTTTGCTTTCCTCGGAATACAGGATATTACATTACTACAAAGTCACTTGTAAAATGATAATTAGATTTCTGTCAAAACAGGTTTCCTTCTCACTGTGGGCATTGTCTTCTGTTACTGTGCTGTTTTTCTCACAGAAAGCCTTTCTGTAAAATGAGCAAACAAACCCCTCTTTTCAGCTCAGTGTAAAACACAGTTCGTGTAAAATCGGTCTTTAACTTTTGCACAGAGGTACCGCTTTTTGTCTGCTTCACAGTGTTATTTGTGCTGCATATTGTAGATTCACATGCTTTTTAATCTTTGTTTTCAGTAACAGGACCTCTGTCAGAGTTGCAAATTGCATATGTATGCAGAGAGACTTTACAGGTACTGTACTTCTGCAGGTATACAATAAGGTGTTTGCTCCATGTCTAGCAAGTAGATACAGAAGTTGATTTCAGAAAGCCCTGCAGTACCATCACTTACATTTGTAAGCATTAGGAATCTAGCTGAAACCAATTACCCACAGTTAATCTGTTAGTTTCCATACTGTAAATAAAAATTAGCAAGAGACTCTAGTAGCATAGTGCAAATATTTGCTTAAAATCATTGTCAGAGCAGTGTTCTGTGCTGTAATTTGCAAAGGAGTTTACATAAGAGCAAGTGTCTCCGTGGATCCCATTGCGGGATCAAAATATGAAAACTCAGTCCTGCTCCTGTTTCTTCGCTGAGCCTGTTGATTTCAGGGAAACTGTGGATGACAGGTCTTTGCAGGCTGTGACCACAGCATTGCCTGGGCTGTTGTTTTAACACAGTGATTCACTGCAGCAGTTGTTCAGGACAAATTTTTGAATCCCGTTGCAGAAAACGGCTAATACCTAGTAAGGAAGGGTAAGTAGCTGAGTAACAGAGGGGGGGGGAAAAAAGGCGCTTATTAAACTGCCTGTTTGATCCATGGCAGTAAATGCTAATAATTTGTAGAGGAAAATTACTGCAACCAGGTGACTAAAATTCTCTTTCATTTTGTGCTGGTAACTGTCGAAAAGCAAGATAAGACAACGCAGGCAGCTTGTTTTTCAACAAACTTTTCTTTCCCCACTCTTTGTTTCCATGAATAATTACGTGACAGAATCACAGGGATGAGAGAATCGCGGGGATGCACACCTTTCCCTGAAGCCGCGGCTGAACCGGTCGCTGCCAGAGGCAGGGGTGCAGACTTGTGAACTGATCTGCTCGGCAGTTCTGTTCCTGATCTCTTCTTGCTGCAGGGACTCGTATTGCTGGAAGGGCAGCTTAAAGGCTAAACACCTGCTTGTTGAAACCTTCAGGACTTCAAAAATGTAGTTAATTTTAGTAAAGGGAAAAGGTGATGGATCTTGAGGTTTGTTTTGAAAATGCAGGTATATCTATGTAAAATGGTACACGTGACTGGTTTAAACGAGACTTCACACATACTGGCTGGAGCTGGGAGAGATGAGGAACAGAACCCAGCGTACCTCTTATCTGCAAATCTTAAATTTCTCCACTTTCAAATAAAATACATTGAATAATTTAAATGTATTAAATGGGACTGGCTTTGTAGTATGTTAGCAAGTGGCATAATGATGCGTTGTGTCTCTCTTCTTTCCAGGGTCTTGCTTATTTGCATATGAAGGGCAAAATGCATAGAGATATAAAGGTAACTTGGAACTTTGAGAAACTTATCTTAAACTTTCTGGCGCAGAAAAATATTCCTGATAAAGATTTTTAACTTTCTTTTTATTATGTTTTAGGGTGCAAATATTCTACTGACAGACCATGGAGACGTCAAACTAGGTAAGTTGCCTGAATTTAATATAAGACAGAAAGCAAAGGGGAATGTTTTAGTTTGATCATTCAAAAGCTACAGTACCAGCTGGGATTCTTTGATTTAGCAAGTCGCCTTTTATCGTTTGATTAAGACAAAAAAATAACCAGTATGTAGAGACCATGCCTCCCAAGAAGAATATTGAGCTTTTGCAAGGCTTTGTTTTGTGTTGAACAGAACGTGCAGAGATTGAGATTGCTGCAAATGATAAAGCATAATACTGCAGATTTCCTGTACTGTTGGAGTCACTTTCATTAGATACTGGTCTCAGCGGCATGAACCTTTTGGTGTTGCGCTGTAGGATGTTCTTATTCTTATTTGGGGCAATAGTTGATGATAGAAAGTGTGTATCTGTGGGCTTGTGAACATATGAGATGAGAACTTTTGCATTCTGCCAAGAAGTTACAGATAAATCCTTGGTTTCAACCACCAAGCCTTGAAGCCTCCCAGGTTTCCCTGGAATTTGCCAGGTTGGGGTTACTAAAAAATCAACGTGTTTGTTCCTAGCCAGAAAGGCAGCTCTCCCTCAGAGCCTCCAAGGATCCACCGTATGAGACAGCATCCCCTGAGCCTGGCAGCCTCTGGTAAGCTGGGTCTGATCCTGGCTGTGCCTCTAGCCCAGCGTATGACGCTGGGCATTTCCAGGCAGGTGGAGAAGAGGAAGTTCTCTTCCTTTGCAGGCTCTCTGAGGTCTATAGATGAAAACTCAGAAGAGATCTGTATTACTGGCTTCCTCCAGTGACGTTTTGCATTTAGCGGCGCACAAACAAGCTGAATCTCTTGTTATCTGAGTGTGCTGCTTCAAAACCCCGATGTGCCTCTCTGCTGCCTCGTTTCACAGAAGTCTGTGTGTAGTTAGGGCTCTGCAGGAAGTAGGGAGCAGACATCCTGGGAGAAGGAATGAGGTGCTCGTCATCTTACTGTGTCCCGGTGTTGGAATTGGGGCGGTTGTGCATCAGCTGCATCGCTGCTCTTCAGAAAAGCTGGGCAGTTTGACATGTTTACTCCCCTCTGGTGAACCAGGAGTGCTGTGCTAGGAAAGTATGGCTTTTTAAAGGAGACAAAAAAAACCTAAAACCTTGAAACTCATGGGAGCTTTCCGCTATATGCATTAAACTTGGGTTGTGCACCAGTATCTTCCTTTTGTCTGCTAAGCTAGTTAGATTTGCCCACAATTACCCTCCAGCTATCATACCACAAATGCAATAAAAATAAAACAGGACTTAAATGATTTTTGGCTCTGCAAGACCACCTGATCATCTGCAGCTCTGAGAGCAAGGGATTATTGTCCCCTAGATGGAGTCTCCAGAAATGAGAACAGATGGCCCCCCGCAGTTGCTCCATCAGTAACATAGAAATAGTACTGTTTCCAAAGCATGATGCTGTTTTTCCTCTTGGATATTAAATTGGCTATCCACTAAATTTTGTGAGGTTGCTTGGTTGCTGTATTGTGAGATGGAAAAATAGCTAGGCGAGGAACAGGATCATAATGAGCTGTATGCAGACACTAAACTTTTCAATTTGAAGTCATGTCAGTGAAGATATTAGCTGGTCTCATTATTAATCTTTAGCTACTGAAGCTTAATGAATTTTTAATTTGGATGAGAAATGTGATTGTTCTTTCATACTGTGATACTTCCTAGAGTAGAACTGGGGTCTTAAAATGAGATTTCTAAGTCTGTAATAATGTCGTTTTCCAGCTGACTTCGGTGTAGCAGCAAAAATAACAGCCACCATTGCGAAGAGGAAGTCATTTATTGGTACCCCTTACTGGTAATAAACGTCTTCGATTGCTCTGATTGCACGCGAAGCTAAGTCTGTATTTATGCCAAGAATTCTTAAAATACACACACTGAAGTGTATGCACATATTTTGAAATATATATAGCAATTGCATAAATTTCTGTTTCTTCCAAGTAAAATGCCCAAAGGGTAGAAGTCTGGGAAGCACTGATTGGAGCTGCTCTGTTGCTGTAACACAGGCTACCTGATATTTGAGGCAGGATTGCTGTTTCTCCCAAGTTCATCAATGCAGAACATTCTCCCCTTTTTCTGGATACCCAACCGTCATGCGGTAGCTTCTTACGCTTTTAGTGAATGAACTAAACAATGTCTTTCCGATTTCTGTGCGAAAAGAATTGTGAAGAAAACGAGATTTTAAACTACCTTTTAATCATCTGTACTGATTAATGTCTGTACAAGACAGCACTTAATATGCAAATACATAATTGTAAATCTTGAGCTGGATTATATATGCAAATTTAACTGCTGTTGGTTTCTGGCATTACTGTGATGCAGTTGAGATGCCAGGGGCGGTATTCTTGGTATAGACTGAATGCATGTGTACAGCTTGATCCAGACAATGGCCTTTAATTGTTTGCTGCCCTCTTCATCCTGTTGGAAAACGAGGACTGAGGGCAAGAACATTATCTGGTCATTAAAGCATTTCACTAGGAATCATGAGACTGGCTCTATTCCTAGCACTGCCGCCCAACCCGTGACCTTGGGTAAAACACATCACCTCTGTGTGCTTCTCTGCTCCCCTAATGCTGGGTGAGGGGAGGGAGACATCGAGCTTTTCCCTGACTCGGGCTCTTTGCGGGGTTTGTGCTCCAGGATTATGTGATGTGCTTTGTGCCTCCCGCACGCGGGCGCTCTGCGGAAGCGGCTGGTGCTCTCATTGAACGATGCCTTTGCTTTTAAAGGATGGCCCCAGAAGTTGCAGCGGTGGAAAAGAACGGTGGATATAACCAGCTCTGCGATATCTGGGCGGTTGGCATAACAGCGATCGAACTTGCAGAGCTTCAGCCGCCCATGTTTGATCTTCACCCAATGAGGTGTGCTGGCTTATCTCCTTATCTCCAGGATGCCCTTCTGTCCCAGTAGATACAGTTTAACTTTCTCCGTAGCTCAGACCTAGAAACTCACGCTAGGATTCCTTCATCGAACATCTACTTTCTGTGTGGGCTGTGTCTGTTTCTAAGACATCAGTCTGAAGCTGCAGACTTAAATTTAGAATTTAAATGATCAGTGAAATTTTTGATTTTTTTAAAAAAGGCTTTGTAGTGTCAACAACGGCTGATTAAGAACAGGCATAGTAACTCACTAGAGAAGCTATAGCCTTATGTTTAACAGGATTATGCACAGTGATAAAAAGATCTTGTTTAAAGATAAGGAAATCAACAGCTTTACAGTGTCTGTTCTCTAACACAGTATAGGCTACAATCCAGTTTCACCAGTATGGTTCCTGTTGTGAAGTATTAGTTTGAAGTGTTTAGATACTGGAATGAAATGAATTATTTTTTACCATCTAATAATGTTATTCTTCCTTTACCTTTAGGGCTTTGTTTCTAATGTCAAAAAGTAATTTTCAGCCACCAAAGCTAAAGGAAAAAGCAAAATGGTAGGTTAAACCCTCTCCTTTGTTCCATATTTTGCAGATAATGTGAAAATAATACTTGTCATTATAGAAGAAGGGGGGAGTGAAAAATAGCGTGTGCTATTTTGAACTCGGGAACTTGAGAAGTGATTTTGCTTACAGGAAGTTTCACTGAGAAACAGATAGTTGTTTTTTAGGGGTGCCTGAAAGCAAATGAGAGAGGGTTAAGGTCCATATGCAAGTATTTTCTGACATGGCAGAAAACCAGCAGTGACAGACAGGACAGTGCTATCTGTGCGAATTTATCCCTGCCAGTGATCCAGAGGGAAATGAAATGTCCCTTCTTGGATCCTCTTTGTATGTTCTAGGAAGAAAAAATATTGTTATCCTTTCCCCTTAATTCCTATTATAGGGTATTTGCCACTGTCAGTGGGACAGGTAATGGTTTAATCCTTTCATGGTTTCTTTAACCTATGATACCTTCCTAGTGCCTGCAGGATTTTGTACTGTGCTTACTGACATTTTATTTATGAGACTCAAAACAATTCTGGTATGCAAAACTTTTTTGCTCATGATGCCGTTGTGAAATCCTTTTACCTTGAGGTGTTTGAGTGGGCAGATGTGTGTTAGAGGAAGAGAGAAAACACTTCTAAGTGCATATTTCCTGTATTGAAACCCTTCAGTGTAACCCCAGCCAATGCACTTTACTTCTCCAGCGCTGCCTTCGCAGATGCTAAGGGTAGAAGAGGAAATGTGTTTTGTAACGCGATTTGAAAGCGAGCAGAGTTGGGCTAATGCTGTCCCCAGAGAGGTGTACTAACACCAATGCAATTGCGAGAAAAATGCTTGAAAAACTGTAGGCAAGTCATAACATCAAGTCATAATTTGGGTCTAAAAAGAGGTGGTACAGTCACATAAGTTGTTCTGAAAATAGCAACAAAGCGTTTTAAAGAGTAAATTGAGTCTTTGTCTAAAGCTTTGTATTTTATTTTCCTGCCTGTAGCCAAGAACAGTGAAATTTGTAGGTTTGCCTAGATTTTCAGGGTTTACTGGGTACATAATTCACAATTTTTATTTCTGATACCAAATTCTGTAGCAATTGAAACTGGAAGAAGTTGAAATAAAACCATACTTGTTTGGTTTATTTTCTGTATCAAAACACTTTCCATGCAAGTTCCATGAATCGAGTGGGCTTTTTCCTGTTTTGTTAACTTGGAAATACAGTTATTCAAACCTGAGATGAGGTACTTGGACAACACTGTAATTTAGCACACCCTTTTGTAGTCTGTTCAGTAACTGTGTTAAAATCAAAAATACCTTCTTGAAAAATCAAACATAAAACCTCATTTTTCTTTAAGGTCGTCAACATTCCATAATTTTGTCAAAATAGCACTTACAAAAAATCCGAAGAAGAGGCCGACAGCAGACAGACTCCTTTCTGTAAGTGACTTGGAACATCTAATGACATCAATAAGAAATCTCTTGCTTCAAAGTGAGCAACAGATCAATAGGAAACCAAACTGGAACAATTTTCTTTCTCTGATCTTACAACATGGGTGGTGAAATCCGAAGGAGAGAGACATTGGTCAGCTGTAGGAAGTAGCAAGATTTTGTTCAGTATCAAGATTTTTATATGATTTTTGATGGGAAAAATTAGAGAAATTTGCCTCGTGCTCTGTCTTCAGCCTGTCCTTCCTGCAAGTGGGTGTTGCAGCCTCTTAGGTGTAGCTGCGTAGATGTGGACCCTTCCTGTCACCCAGATAGAAAACTGATGTATTTAGCAGTCGTTCAAGTATCTGTTTCTGCCTTCCTAGACTTGACTGAACTAGTTGTGTGAAAAATAAAGTTAAGGTGTAACTGTTTGACTTGAGAGTTTAATTCCCAATTAACAACCGGCCAGAAGCGTGGCATTTCCATGCTTATGGAGGGGTTAGAAAGTCTAGCAATTAAGGAGTCGTTAAAGAAGTACTCAAGCCCCAGAAAGCAGGCAAAATTCAGTAGCATTCTATATTGGATGCTTGTTAATGAAAGTTACGTATCAGTCGCATGTCATAACGTGTTCTTTTCTGCATTTCTAGCATAGCTTTGTAGGGCAGCCTGGCCTTTCAAGGTCCTTAGCAGTTGAGCTGTTGGACAAAGTTAATAATCCTGACAACCATACACACTACAGTGAAGTTGATGATGATGATTTTGAGGTGAGAACATCTTTTATTTTCTGTCTTTAGGTAAAACTACTGTTTAAATAGAATCATAGAATCATAGAATNNCCCAGGTCCTTCTCTGCAGAGCTGCTCTCCAGCAAGTCAACCCCCAACCTGTCCTGGTGCGTGGGGTTGTTCCTCCCCAGGTGCAGGACCCTACACTTGCCCTTGTTGAACTTCATGAGATTCCTCTCCGCCCAACTCTCCAGCCTGTCCAGGTCACGCTGAATGGCAGCACAGCCTTCCGGTGAATACCCTGCTTTGCTTTGGGAATGTAAGATTGCAACTTGACAGGGGCACTGCCCCAACATTTTTAGAGCTCCATTTTTGGAGTTACCCTGTGGGAGAAGCCAGGAAATATTGCCATAGTGCTTGTCGCACTTATGCTCTGGGTCTATGGAAGGATCCTGTGCACGGGCTGTGCAAGCTTAGGACAAAGGCAGTGCACGTTACGGTGTGTGACCGCAACAGCTCTTCTTGCTCCTTGTTGGTTTGATTGTTGGTTGAGATCCAACAGAAAGCCGCATGGCTTTTCTCAGCTTTTCTGTTTACAACCCTTGCAGCCGCACTCCGTTATCCGCCATACAATTCGTTCTACGAACAGGAACGTAAGGGCAGAAAGAACAGCATCGGAGATAAACTGTAAGTTCCTAATGTACTTTGCCCATGTTGTGGTGTTAGTGTGCTTCTACCGATGGAGGACATTGGTGTCATTCTTTTATTGTGTACTCTGGAAAGTCTCTTCTGCTGTTGGCACGTTTGAGAAACAAAACCAGAAGAAACAGCACATACGCACGAATCTCTAATAATATTTTTCCAAAACCAAAACTGAAACTCGTGTATTTTTCTGCTGTTTCATTCCATCTCATTGCGGCATTGTAATGTTCATGCAGAAATGTCGCATGACCAGCGTAGCCTTTCAGCTCTGTGATTTCTGTTGGACCATGCAGCCTTTTTTAGAACAGCCAACACATTAATAACATGCAAACATCAAAAAATGAGAGCGAGTTGATAATTAGGAGGGCATCTTCTCACATGAGTACGTTGGGTGTCACGGTGTGATGAGAAAAGGTAGAAAAACGTAGCAGTTTGTGTTTGTCGGTACACTGTTTCAAGTTTGTAAGTTAAACATTTTCTTGACCCTGATGGAGTGCTTCTGATTGCCATGGCTGTCCTGACCAGGGTACATGTTAACATAATGCATTTTCTTTTTATATAACCTTTTCTTTTCTTTTAAAATAATATTAATACACAACTGAGTTGAATCTAAGTTGAAATTTTGGGGATAGAAATGGCCTTTCTCCAGGTCTGAACTAATGTCTTTTGTTATGTAAATGCTACCTCCTCCTCTGCATCCCTGTACATCACACTTTTAGGAAGCTTGCTGTTAAAAAGCCTCTTTCTTGTCTTTCACATGCATTAAAAGTAGCATGTGGTTAAGTAATTACATTTTGGTGTACGTTCATATAATGACTTGGTATTTACTTTTGGTCTGTTCCTTTCTTGTGAGTTTCATATTTGCAAATTTAAGCAGTTAGACAACAGTGCTGCTATTTAAGTGATGGTCATGTTTTATAGGCAAATTAAGTGTTGTGTACATAATATTTAGATCTGTTGGAACATGCATTTCACTGTATTAAGCATTGAAAGGGCACTAGTGTAACGCTGAGTGTATTAAATTTGGAAATGTAATGTTTTGTAGTTGATAAGCTGCAGTTTGAGCCCCCTCTACGGAAAGAAACAGAAGCTCGGGATGAAATGGTAAGGACGAGTTTGGTTTTTCCTTCATTTATTAAAATCATAGTGTCTTCATTGTTCTGTGGTTCAACTCTAAGTAATACGTCTCTGAAGTATAAAGTCATGAGAAGACCACTCTTGGTCCTCAGACAATTGCCACATTTTTCAGAAAATGAATTGCTCTCTATGCTTTGTGCGGGAAGTGATGCTCGGATAAAAAAAACAACATGTGCCAATTAATTTGATAATGTGAAGAGGCCATTCTGCATTTGAGTCCCTGATCTTCCCATCAGGGTTTATTTGCTGCTTGTTTTTTGGAAGGCGGCCAGCTCGCATGCAGCCAGTTTTGCCCCCTGTGAGCTGCTGCTGTTTGTTCCAGCCTTCAGCAGTTTACTGCACATCAGCTAATTAACGTTCTTCGGGATTAGTATGTGCCCGCGTACACAAGGGCTCCGTTTTTTACTAAGTGTTGTGAATAGCAACAGCTGCCGTTAATTTGAGTTTGGAAACGTTAGTGCTCAGCACTCCAGAAAAATCCCATTCCTGTTTTTTACAGCAGTGTTCCAGTTCACCAGGTAGGTATGAGTTCATCCTGTTCGAATGTGACTGATTAGATCTGTAGAGGTTGTTACCGGTGGGATCTCCTTGGTGCCATGTCTAGTGACAGGGATGCTCCCAGCCTCTGCTGATGGTATCTCATACGGATTTGGAGTTGGCTGCAGTATGTTCTCGTGCTGGAGGAGTGTCTTGGAAGTGCCCCGAGTGGAAAATCCTTACTGAGTTTCATTATAAATTTTTGCTTTCGTGTTATTTATTGCCACTTGATACTGGCATTGTACCATTTCCAGGTGCTGCCTTTTGAAGTCTGAGTCTAAGAAGAAGATAGCTTTTCAACGACTGCTTTATAATGAGATTGTAAAATATTATTTCACTTTGGAATTTTATGTTACTGCTTATGGGTCATTCTGCAGTGCTTGGCAATCTCCCAAGCCTCTTCATGTGCTGTGGATAAGGTAATTCAGTTTGACAAGGGGGAAAAAAATAATGAAAATTTCTGCATCTTCAGGTTGTGGCAGCTGGCACTGACTTTGCTTCGCATTGGAATCCTTTTGTTGATGGTGGAAGCAGCAGGTAAGTACAGAGTTTAAAAACATCTTTTATTTTTGTGACTTAATGTGAAAATACACTCTGAAAGAAAAATTGAGCTATGGTGGAAAATCAAACCGTAAGCCCTAATCCACTTTAATATTCAGAAAGTTAAAGGAGGATTTACCCAGTATGCAGTCCTCCTTCTGCAGCTGGTAGGTTGTTCTCTTGGGGAAAGGGTTTTAATCTCTTTTAACCATGAACAGTAGTTTGTTTTAAATTTGTTGGAGCTCCCCAGTTGTGGATGGAAAGTGAGGTGTAGATGTATGGCCAGCACACTGAAATAACACAGCTGAAACCAATTTTCTGAAGCAAAGCTGGTAACCTTGCAAGGGGCTGAGTTCAGGATCCTGCGCTGGCCTTGCACTTCTCTTCTGAGCCGCAGCTGTGGTTGTGACATCCTGTGTCAAGGCACGTTTGCAGCCTTAAAGCCGGGTCCTTGCAAGAAAGGGAAGGAGAAACCAATTCTGAAGATTCTTGTTTCACCGAGTTCAGTACAATGGCACGAACGCTTCTCCTGTGGGTGCCTGATCAGTGTAATCTGTAATACGGTCGTGTAGTGTTCTGGGGTGACATGTTTCAGTTAGAGACANATCTCTTTTAACCATGAACAGTAGTTTGTTTTAAATTTGTTGGAGCTCCCCAGTTGTGGATGGAAAGTGAGGTGTAGATGTATGGCCAGCACACTGAAATAACACAGCTGAAACCAATTTTCTGAAGCAAAGCTGGTAACCTTGCAAGGGGCTGAGTTCAGGATCCTGCGCTGGCCTTGCACTTCTCTTCTGAGCCGCAGCTGTGGTTGTGACATCCTGTGTCAAGGCACGTTTGCAGCCTTAAAGCCGGGTCCTTGCAAGAAAGGGAAGGAGAAACCAATTCTGAAGATTCTTGTTTCACCGAGTTCAGTACAATGGCACGAACGCTTCTCCTGTGGGTGCCTGATCAGTGTAATCTGTAATACGGTCGTGTAGTGTTCTGGGGTGACATGTTTTAGTTAGAGACATGCTATAACTGATTTCCCCAGGGATAAAGCAGGCCTGAAGTAAGGGAGCAGAACTCTCTCTCCAAGTTAGGCCTGAATTTCTCAGGTATGTGGCTTCCTTTTGCTGCAAATTGCTGGATTCTGCCTTTAAAGGCAATCTTTGAATTTGCAGTGAAGAATTTGGAAGTTCAGTATTACTGATTGATGCACATATGTCAGGAAAGACGGTGTTTCAGTTGAAATAATTGCTCAGCTAGAAGAGGCTGTTTCCCATCTCTGTTTGGAACTGAGCAGTAGACGGTGAATTTCTTTGGCTTTTTTGCAGATAAAGTCTTGCCTAAGCTGTCAGCTGACATTACAGCCCCTTGGAAAGCTGGCCGTGTCACGGAGATTGCCAGTGTTTGGGTCTTTCTAAGTTCAACCGTTTTTTTCTGTTCTCACTCTCATTGCAGTAAAACTTCAGGGTGGCGCTCTAGGCCCTGCCTCTCCCTGTCCAGTAATGACAGTGACTGCTTTCCTTCCTCTCTTATTTTGTTTGTGTGACTCTGAAGAGCTGCAAAGCCTTTCTCCTGAGTTCTGGCTTGCTTGCAGACAGCTGGGATCTGCGGGGTCAAGGAGCAGGGAGAGAGGGAAGCTCCTCCTGGCAGAGTGACTTAGTGATTTGATTCTGTTTCTGTAGCGTTATTAAGATTGTCTATACCAAGCTGTATTAAAAGCAGAACGAATGTAGCTGTAGCAAATGTAGCTAGGGCTATAAATTGGTAAATAGATACAGATTTAGTATTGAAAGGCATAAGGTTTCTGGATGGTGAATCCGTGCTGCTTACTTGGAACCCACTTCCAGTTTGAAAAGATAAACAGGAAACACATAGCTCCTCTGTCCCAGCAATTCTGAGTGATACCAGGGGTGTACAGAGAGGATGTGTGCTGAGGGGTCCTTGCTTTTTGTGCCCTTGNTTGGAACCCACTTCCAGTTTGAAAAGATAAACAGGAAACACATAGCTCCTCTGTCCCAGCAATTCTGAGTGATACCAGGGGTGTACAGAGAGGATGTGTGCTGAGGGGTCCTTGCTTTTCGTGCCCTTGGGCTTTTATCAGAGTGAACGGTGATTAATATCTTCGACTCGGGAATTACTTGACTGGAAAGGGGAATACCAGAAACTGTACCCGATGATCCAGCTTATTTCTTGTTTTTTCTCATCCTTATTGTAGCATTTTAAAACTACTTTTTTATACTTTGTGGGTTTTGTTGATGGTTGGACTTTTTATCTTTTAAATCTTTTAATAGCTCCTCTTGGCTGCTGCTTTCCCTTCAGAAGTAACTTGCAGGGAAATTTCACGTTAATCCAAATTTGGCTGGGTTAGTTTTTGTATCACATGCTTTTGTTTTCCTGTTCGTTACCCCCGTGGTCATTCCTCACCGGGTGACGTGTTGTGGAACGTGGAAGGATGTGTGAGTTGGTGGGGTAGGGGGGGTCGCTGCTCCGCAGGCAGAGACTTGGCCTGCACCAGGCTGCTGCAGCCTGAAGGAGCCTGTCCCTGGTTGAACACCGAGATGTTCAGCTCGGAGCTGCCTCTTCCACCTCATGATTCACAGAATCACAGAGTCACAGGTTGGCAGGGGCTGGCAGGGCCCTCTGGAGATCCCCCAGCCCAACTCCCCCGCTAAAGCAGGTGCCCCCAGCACAGGGGGCACAGGGACGCGTCCAGGCGGGGCTGAATCTCTCCGCAGAAGGAGACTCCACAGTCCCTCTGGGCAGCCTGGGCCAGGGCTTGGGCACCCTCATGGCAAAGAAGTTCTTCCTGACATTCAGGTGGAACTGCCCGTGCTCCAGTTTGTGCCCGGTGCCCCTTGTCCTGTCGCTGGGCACCACTGGAAAGAGCCTGGCCCCGTCCCCTGGACACCCACCCTTTAGATATCGATGAGCACTGATGAGATCCCCTCCCAGCCTTCTCTTCTCCCAGCTGAACAGCCCCAGGGCTCTCAGCCTCTCCTCACAGCACAGATGCTCCAGTGCCCTCACCATCCTCGTTGCCCTCCGCTGGACTCTCCCAGTCGTTCCCCGTCTCTCTTGAACTGGGGAGCCCAGCGCTGGACCCAGCCCTGCAGATGTGCCCTCCCCAGGGCAGAGCAGAGGGGCAGGATCACCTAGACTTCACAGTATCACAACAGCACACTAAGGAATGCATTTTAATGGGTCTAGATTTGCGGTTTAGATTATTTTGTATTTAATGCAGTTTGATTTTTTAAATTTTTTTTAAGACAGATCTCAAAAATTGCCATTTTTCAAACTTGTATCAGTTTGTGTTTGTTTCAGGATGACATTTTCAGTGCTGCTTTGATCCTCTAGTCACATTCTTTTTTGACCCTGGGGTAGCTTTGAAACAAAAATTCCCACTGTAATGGGAAACAGTCTGTGTCTGTAGCGTATAACACTAAAGGAGGGAACTTCCTTTTGTAAAGGCTTTTCTCCATTTGTCTCCCAGTAACTTTCTCTGTTCTCCTCTTTTTTTTAATATTGTATTGTTGTTAGGCATTTCAACAATATCTAAAATACCAGGTAGGGGAATGAAAGATGAGTCGATGGTATCTGGTACAGAAGAGAGCTTAGATGATTATTGGGAGGTGAGGGGAAGGAAAGGACCGCACTAAATGAAAAAGGGCTTGATACAGTGAATCATAGAAGTTCTTTGTTTTGAAAAGGGCTGGGAGATGCTTGTTATGAACCTGAATGGTGTCACCGATTGGTTTAGTTGCACCTGTCGACCTTAGAGCAGAGCTCTTAATTTTATAAACATTTTACCTAGGGGACTGCTTACAAAATTTGGCGATGGGAGCGAAGATGTTGAAGAGTGAGTGGACCTCCTTCATGTGCAGTTGTGTTTACTCCGTGCAGCTCTCGCTAAAGCAAGCAGCGTTCTGGCAAAACCTCTTTCCTTAAAATGCTGCAGGCAGCTTTGCCACTCATAAATAAGCGAGGCTTGGTTGCACTCAAAGGTCTAACACACGCTTGACTGTTTATCTGATCGTCAGGAGAATGTCCACAAAGCAATGCTTTCTTCCCTTGCTCTCCTTCCTGAGTTATCCTAGAGTGCATATGGAAGTGCCTAATACTTCAAAGCAGATTTTGTGTTGATTAATCCATCAACCGTGAGCCAGGCCCGGTAGTGACAGCAGCCGTGCAGCTCCTCTGGTGCCCAAACGTTTGTCTGATCTGAAGCAAAAGCTGCAAACTGCACCAAACGGTGGTGAACGTCTTCGTCAGTGAGCCCAAAGTTTGGCTGCAGTTGGGGCGGCTGTGAGGAGATGACCAATAAACTGGTTTTCCAATAAACTTTGAAAAATGATGGGAGGACATTGCTCTGTGACACGATCTACTGGCTGATCCAGAAATGCAGCATTTTCACTGTCGGGAAGAATTTTTTAGAAAAAACAAGCGCAAAAGTAAAATTCAAGCAGTGGAAGGGGGCACCTTCAGAGAACTAGTCCCTTAAAGTATATTTATTTGCTAATTTCAAATACCCTTCACCACAGAATGCTCTATAACATTGGCATTTATGAAAGAACATGAGTTTATCAAAACCCAACACTTCTAACAAGATTAACGTGCTTTTTTCCCACCCTTGGACTTCTAGTTTAACCTTGTTCGTGCAAAGCTATGATCCATCTTTTCCTATGTGTCTAGCTTGTCTTATTTACAGTCTGTGCTCTCAAGTAATTCTGTGTATGTGGTTGGTTTAACTAAGATGACTACTGCACCTTTTCGTTGTAGATCAACGCTAAAGCGAGCAGGGCCACCTCCGCTACCTCCTAAGGTAAGAGATGGTGGGGTTTAAGAGTTTTAGGCAGCAAACCGCACCTGTGCAGCCTCTGCAGTGCTTCTGTGTGTTGCTCTCAGTAGGTTATAAATTCTGTTAAGTACCATTTGCTAGCAGACTTCGTGCAGATTCATGTTTTACGCTGACTTGCAGTCTGTACGGCCTTGACCCCTGGGAACTCTTGGCCTTGTACGCTGCCCTAGATAGACAAAGTCACTTGTAGGTATTTTCTGCTCTAAAGAGAGCATGCTGCGTGGGATGTCCTCATGTTCAGCATTCTGCCTGCTGCTGCGATTTTCCATCAGCGAACGAATACCTCTTAGATTATTCGGTGGTCACATGTCTTTTTTCAAAGGCTGATATTTTTTCTTGAGTTAAACTCTGACTTGAGTTAAACTTGTCGGAAGTTTATGCTTCCACATGCCATTTCCCAGGTAACCTTCACCTCTTTGGTTTGTTGCAGCCGAGAATAAACAGTTATCCTGAAGAAAACCTCCCAGATGATGAGAAATGTCAGACAATAAAACACTTCCCAGACTCGCAGAACAGAGCCCCACCAGCTCACAGGAGACAAAGCATCCCTGTTTGCGGGCCTCAGACTGATTCTTCCCCGGTTGGTATGACCAGCAGCATGAGTAGCCCCGGATTGCTCACAGCTAGATACAGCGACGTAGGTAAATGTGTTACATGTCCTAAAGGGGACTTGCGTGCTGTAAAAGGAAATCAGTTCTAGAGTCAGCTATTTTCAGTAGATAATTTTTTTAATGCAAGCTGATCATGAGGTGGAGCTTTCCTTTTTGCATGTGTGCTGGTTCTTATCAGAGCTGTGACCCATGGTGGAAACGTTCTTCCCAAAACAAGGACACTCAGCCAGTCAATACCATTCCTTGTTGCCTGCTGGAATAGCATGAAAACAAGGAATGTGCAGGGAGGATCATCTGCGAGAACCTTGCCACAGCTTTATTCTCAGTTGTGTTTGGCCCAGGGACCGTTTGGATAACGGAAAGGCTTTATTACTGTGTAGCTTAGCACACAGAAGAGTGGCCAGCTGCCCTTGGAAAGGTTCAGCTACCTGAGATACATGTACGGAAGTTTCAGAGCTCACTTCTCCACTCCTGCAAGACACAGGGGAGAAGAGAGAATAGGGCAACAAAATATTTCTGTTTCACTGTGTCAAGTGAGCTACAAAATGTGTCTGGGCTTCTTTTCAGGAAATGGGGATGGCATGCTCAAACTCATTGAAGAAAACGCAGAAGGGTCTGGACAAATCCCACAGCTGCCACGTAAAAAAGAGAAAAGAGAGTTTCCTGTAAGTACTGTGGCTCTTGGTGTGATTTCACTGTCATGTTACCTAGCTAGTTTTATATCTGCGCGTGGGAGGTATCTTATGATCTTTCTTTCTTCCCACAGAAGCCAGCAATCAATGGTTTACCACCAACACCGAAGGTGCTGGTAAGAAATCTCATTTGCAGTAGGAGTTATTGGAAGCCTGCTGTGATGGCGTCTCTCTAATGTCGGGAGGTTTATGCTAGAATAAGCCACCAGCTGTGGCATACTGAATCCACAATATTTGTTTCTTTTTCTTGAAAACTTCTTTTCACCATTCAGTCTGGATATGAAGGATTGGAGACTTCACTGGCTCTCTGAGTTGTGATCTCCAGTGGCGGTGCCTGCTTAGTAAAGAGAAAGGGGGAGAGGTGGTAGTAATACGAGAGGGTATTATTACTTCAACGTTTCTGCTCGTTTTCCCTTCATATGCCATTTGTATAAGCACACAGTATTGTTCTTACCCAGCAGGTACTNCACTGGCTCTCTGAGTTGTGATCTCCAGTGGCGGTGCCTGCTTAGTAAAGAGAAAGGGGGAGAGGTGGTAGTAATACGAGAGGGTATTATTACTTCAACGTTTCTGCTCGTTTTCCCTTCATATGCCATTTGTATAAGCACACAGTATTGTTCTTACCCAGTAGGTACTTAGAATTGTTCATATCATTCTGATCTCTCTTTGTGTTTCTTAACGTGTACAAAGAGGTTTGGAAGGCTGCGTTGCAGCTTTTGGGGAAGATAAAAATGTTCTTCATCAAGGCAATTTAGAGTAAGTNTTTCTGCTCGTTTTCCCTTCATATGCCATTTGTATAAGCACACAGTATTGTTCTTACCCAGCAGGTACTTAGAATTGTTCATATCATTCTGATCTCTCTTTGTGTTTCTTAACATATACAAAGTGTACAAAGAGGTTTGGAAGGCTGTGTTGCAGCTTTTGGGGAAGATAAAAATGTTCTCCATCAAGGCAATTTAGAGTAAGCTTGTGTCTGAAAAAAGCGAGCAGCGGTGTGTACTAAGGTGTGTACTAAGTGGGCAAGTGCCAGACGATAAACATTTTTATACTGTAAACTTGTTTCAGGTTTCAGTTTTGGTGTTTTTCAGATGGGAGCATGTTTTTCCAAAGTCTTTGATGGTTGTCCTTTGAAGATTAATTGTGCAACATCATGGATACACCCAGATACTAAAGGTAAAGTTATTTTGGGTTTGTATTTTAAACCTGCCTGTTGCCAAAGTGGTAATGAGCTTGTGAAATAATCAATTTCTATTAAATTTTTAGATCAGTACATTATCTTTGGCACGGAAGAAGGGATCTATACTTTGAATCTGAATGAACTTCACGAAGCAACAATGGAACAGGTGATTTTTGGTGTACTGAACGCACAGAATACATTTGGGGATGTTATGAAGCAAGAAAGTTTGATATCAGAGGGGGTAGATGGGATACCAGGCACAAACTGATTCACATCAAAGCCAGCAATGGAAGTACGAAAATTAATAGTTCCCCTACCTACCTGAATTTTTTGTTGCTGCTTATGTAACGCTGCTTTCAAAGGATTTCTTTACTAACATCTTTCTTGTCCTTGGAGACTACCTGCCCTTTCTCACTCCAGTTTATCTCCACTAGATGGCATGTTGCTTCTCCACTGGTTGCTACCAAAGCCCTCAGCCATTTAATTTAGCTGGCATTGTTATCACTGAGAAATACGCATTTGCTTCAGTTTTCTTGGGCTCTCTAACCCTTTCCAAAGCCACTTCATGCAGTCATGGCATAGTTACATTTGCTTTTTTAGAATCAGGAGTAGCAGAGTATTCTTGGAAGGGAAGTGTCAGCAGATGCATCATGCTAGAGGACGAAACTCGAGAGGGGCAAAAGAAAAGGGGAAGCGGTTCAGCAAGGTCATGGAGGGGGGTAGTTTGGCACAGACAAAAGCGAGAGAAGATTATAACGGGCTTGATGGTGAGAACTGGGAATTCGAATTCAATACAATTAGAAGATCCTTTTAAGTTAAGAGAGCTGAGGATGCACCTGAGTGCAATAGGATAGAATTGATTATGAAGTTGCTTATGTTTTTGTAGCCTCAGCAGACATGGGGAACAACTACTTACCTTTATAATAAATTTCTAAAAATTGTGGTGGCAGCTGGTGGAGACTGCTGGCCTTCTTACCTCTATTTTGTCTTTACTCCATTAGTCAAAGCCGTCTCTTTCCTTGTATATTTTCCTAAATTATTTCATACAACAGTCTTCTCTGGACTCGCTGGACATGCTATTTTTTCCCTCTTGAAATGTTAGATATGCCGGTGGTCAGAAGAGAGAACTTACTAGTGTCTACTTATGATATTCACTGCATCCCAAAATGAAAGTTTCCTGTTCTGTGAGAGCATCCTCAGTCTGGAGAGGTCAAGTGTGATCCACTACGAACCCCAGAGGCTTTACAACTGTGCTTCTGCTGTGCCACTTGTTTCCTTATTTGCATTTATTGATTTCATGATTTCTTCCACCAAATGCACATTTTTAACTGTTTCTCCAGCTTCTAATTCTGATCGCATCTTCCAAAGTGCTTGCTGTCTCTCCCAGGTTAGTATCTCCCAATTTCAGAAGTATACTTTATTCCATTGTTAGTTTTCCAGTGAAAATACTTAATAGAACCAGACCCAGAGAAGACACTGTACACCTACAGGCTGCTTTTTCCTTCTATTAAGTAGCAAATTGCTGACAGATACTCTGTGTTTATGTCCAACCAGTTGTATGTTTTCTTTCTCCAGTTTCTTCTGCTACATATTCTCTTATTTTGGACACAGAAAGGGCACGCAGGACAAGGTCCTTCACAGATGTTTCACCTCTTACTGTTTCGCTGCCCCCAGCAGGGCAGTTATCCTGTCAAAGAAGGAAATTCAGATGTTCAAATGCATCCTGTTCTGCACAAGTCTGCACTCGCTGCTCTTGTTATCCCTTGGTAATTAAGAAGTATGTGGCTTGCTCATGTGCTACTCTGGTCATGCAGTCAGTCAGTCAGACTATTTTGCAATTCCCACCACCCTTTTTATTTCATGTAGGTACTGTGTTTGTCCTTCTTGAGGTCCTTGTTCATCCTCCATCAGTTCTTAAAGATAATCATTACTGCGACCTTGGGGTTTGAGCCAGTTCTTATGTACTGTAAAGTAAACTTTATTGGGACCTGCTGACATGAGTATATCCAGTCAAAGTAGTGTGTAACATCTTCTTTTTCTGCTATTAACTGTGTTAAACATGTAGTCTTTCTTTCCTGTCAAGCAGTGGGCCTAGCCTTTTGTTTTTCCTGGTTCCCACGTTTATTGACTTAGATTGGTAATTTGATTTGCATCTTAACCTTTCTTATGTTTCTTCCTTCAGACTTACCTTGTGATTGCCTTGTCCTTAGCATTGTGTCCTTGCTTCCATTTTCTGTGGTTTTGTGATACCTAAGGCGTGGAGGGGGGAATAAGAGATATTTACCCATCTTGGGGTGGCTTGGGGACGGTTCATAGGGAGCAGCTAGCCCCCTTCTCTTCCGGTGGGGCCATTAAATGAAGGTAGTGGGAGCCCAATTAAAAGTAAACAGTGGGTAACTGGCTTGGGGCTTCTTGCTGTGGGGAGCTGCAAATGCTGGGAGTTATCAGAGTTCAGAGGGGAGACTGGACAAGTTTGTGGAGGATAAATCCATTGAAGCTCAGTAAATGCATAAAGCCCGTACCTGATTCAGCAGGTTTCTGAGCTGAAGAACTTCAGAGCATAGATGTAGTATTATATACTTTTTTTCCCATGTTTTCACCATTTTTAGGAGAAGTTATGTCACTTTATGGTGACTGTTGGCAACAGATACTAGGTTAGATGGACATTTGCATGAATTGGTACAACCATTCTTTTGTAGAGCCTTGATTCAAGCATCTTCTGCTGTGTTTTGCAACAGCTTCCCTCAATGGAAGAGTCTGCTGTTGTGGTTTTCTAATAGTCTGCTCTAGAAACAGCTTAATCCTTTGAACTCCTTTTCTTCTCACTGGAAATCTTTTCTTGAGGGAGGACCTTACCTATAACACTACTCAATAAATTTATTCTTTTTTTTTTTTTTTTTACAAAATCCTTGTCCTTATTCTGTTGTCCTTATCCCTTCCTGTGTTGAGACTCCTGAATGCTGTCATTTGCCATCGCTTTTATCAAAATTCCCTTCAGGTGGTCAAGAGGTTCTTCTTAATTTTAAAATCTTCTCAAACCTAGACTAGCTGCCCTGTGAGTCACTTCTTCCCTCTGAAACAAAAGTCCCAATGCCTTCCATGAGCTGTCTGTTTACAAAGCAGCATGCTAACACACATAGCCAGGCAGGTAAGTCCCACAAAATACAGGATCTTGTGGTAATTCAATTGCTTAGAAAATACTAACGCGTTTTTTCCCTCTCTTCTGACTTCTGTGGGGTTTAGTAGGTTTCTGTAATAAGGTTGTCTGTCTTTCTCTGGCTGTCATTCTTGAGCAAGCTCTATCTTTCTGTATATGATATTCCAGTCTTGCCAGTCATCCCACTTTGGCTCTGTGCTGCTAATTAAAAAATAAAGAAAAATTGTATTTTGAAAGTTTCAGAGGGAAGGAACGAAAACTATTTCAGACAGAGAAAAGGGCAAAGCAAGGGTCCAAGAGCGTGAATTAAAGGGGAAACTGTAGTTGCAGCTGGGACTTTCTCCAGTGTCGATCCCTGCAGGAACAGTAGTGGAGATGGAACAGGCAGAGAAAACCACGGTTAGAAATTCCGGTGTGTTTCTGTTAATGGAAATATTTTCTTTCTTCAGTTATTTCCCCGAAAGTGCACCTGGCTGTATGTTATCAATAACACCTTAATGTCCTTGTCAGGTATGTATAAATAGAGGGAAAATTAAGAAAATTATAAATAAAGGGAAACATTTAAAATCATAGTTCAGTACAATGTATTTTGACTGTACCGAAGTAGAAAACTGTGCATTGTTTCTTCTGTTTGTGTGGGAAGCCTTGCTTCAAGAGTGTGTTAATGTGAAAGACTTTCAGAGATAAAGCTGGATGTTTACAAGTAGTAGAGCCAGTTGTCTGCAATGTCCCACCATGGTTTTTTTTAACTTATCTGTAGTTAGTTTGGAAAAGCTCGGTGCTTGGTATTCGTCAATAAGAGTAGCGTCTGCCAAGGCTGTAATTTGATTGAAAGTGCTTAGAGAATCTCAAGAGTGTCCTCTTCTTTGGTCCCTGAGCTAGGAGAGTCGGAATAAGGACGGCTTTCGTATGTCAGAACAAAATTAGGAGAGGATTAACATAGGTGCATTATCGAAATGTAGCTGCAGTGTTTGATCGTTCTCAGTGTATCGTAGCCTGGCAATTCAGAAAATAAATCCACTCTAATACAAAACCAGTCTCAATTTAATGGAGAATGAGGTGGCTGTGAAGTAATACTAATCCAGCAGATTGATATATATTTTTCAGCAGTTGCCCTGGAATAGGACACTCTAGATAGGAAACAGAGGCGCTGTGGCATGCAGGCTAATTGTAGGACTGTGCTTTTAAACATGCAGGGTTTTGTGTGACACCACTTTTACTGACTTATAGATAAAGAAGCTGTTCTGATAAAATTAATTGTTGGTGTATAATTACAGCCTTCTAAAACTGTCTACATAAAACTAACTTTCAGAGCTGCTTCAGTGTCACTGAAATGAACTTTGAGTTGAATGCCATGTCTTCTCTATATGCATTATTATTGTTGTCTTGTTTTATTTTTCTCCATAACTGGACTTGAAATATCTGACGCACGTGCTCCGCTTCTCTAGAAGGTAATGTTCTATACATACATTTTTCTGAAATGTGCCGTTCTCTGCTGGAGGCATGGGTGCGATGTCAGTTGTGTTTTTCTCTCTTACAGGGAAAACATTCCAGCTCTACTCCCATAATTTAATAGCTTTGTTTGAACAAGCCAAAAAAACAGGATTAGCTGCTCATATTCAAACGCATAGGTTTCCTGACAAAATATTACCAAGGTACAAATCTTTCACTTACAGACAATTAACAAGTGAAAATTCCCATAAATACTGTTTGTGCTGTTGAATTGGTAGCACAAAGGCCCTTTGGCATGTCTTGCTGATGCCTGTTTCTTGTAATTCTTATTCCAGGAAGTTTGCCTTAACGACAAAGATCCCTGACACAAAAGGATGCCACAAATGCTGTATAGGTGAGTAGCTGTTCCATTTTGCAATTTTCTTCCTGACCTCGGTCGTTGGCATCTCTTAAAGCATTTCTTTTCAATAAACTTATAGTTAGTTCATTGTTGAGAAAACAGTATGACTGCAGTATTTCTTAATGCTGGGCCTAACTGGTGCATAACTTTCTTTTTAATTAATGTGAGGGTCTTTATGTGTTTCAGTGGAAAATCGTTTTTCATATCGGCTCTTAACCTAGAAGAGCTGCTGTCCAGAGCAGGTGCAAAGGGAAACCCCAGAGAATGCCAGTGGCGTGCAGCTGACGGGTGTTGCACACTCTCTGAGAGCTGCTGAAGCTCCCAGCGACTAAGTCGATGTTTGGGATCACTGGATTCGAGCTGCCATCAGAGCCAGCTAGTTACTGTGACTGTGCAGCCTGCCTGCGAGTCTAACGCTTGTTAACAGAATCCCAGACTTGTTGTGCATACGCAAACACCCTTTCTGCTTTGTCAGTTTGACTCAAGGTTTGACCAAAGAATATTTTCCACAAAGAAAAGGGTGGACATGAATTATACGATGGCAGCCTTGGGGAGGAGTGAAGCCATTGCTGAAGTTCTGCCTGCACACAAAAGAGTTGAAGCTTGTGAAGTTACAGATTTTGGCTTCACTGACTTTCAAGAAGGCTTGGGCTTTCTACAGAGTGCACGTCCTTTTAAAAACTGGCCCTAGTGCTGTGTGAAATTCTGCCTTTACACTCTTACAAATGTTTAGGCAGAGTATAAAGTACCTAGTTGCAAACTTGGATATCCTATTTAGCTCATACAAAGTGCCTGCGGTAGGCATATTTACAAATAATTCCTGAAGTCAGGCTGGTCTTGCATCTGACTGAGCTTAAAAAAAAACAAACCTCAAACCCTTTATCATACTATTACATTAGCTGTGAAAGCTCACAAGAAGTGATGGGCCGTCTTCACTGCTTGGGAATATTTTTTTATTTAAATCACAACTTGACCTGGACCACTCACTCCCCCTGCTCACGCAGCCCCAGGAAGGAGGTGTTACAGCTTTTCTGGCCACTCAGCATGTGGCTGCTCTACTGGAACTCAAAGAATGCTAGTGGTTATTAATTATAATTGAATTTATCTGGAATGTAGCTCAATATTAATCACTGCGGATATTTTGATGGCAAGCCAGAAGGCAATTAATTTGAAACTGATGCGGTTTCTTAAATTATTTGCAAACATTGCTGTAGGGTTTTTTCCAAGTATGCATTGAACTGCCAGGACTTAAAAAGGGTTGTTTTCTGTGTTTTTTTGTTTTTTAATTTTATATAGTACGAAATCCCTACACAGGGCATAAGTATCTGTGTGGTGCGTTGCAGTCTGGAATTGTTCTACTACAATGGTATGAGCCGATGCAGAAATTCATGTTAATAAAGGTAAGTATTTCATTTTAGTTTAGAGCATTTAGTCTTAATCATTATACAGTTGTTGAAATAATCTTTCCAGAATTTGTAATGGAAAGTATATCCCAGTCTAGTCCCATTTGTGGGTTCTGAGCACTTGAAAATCTGGCTTGACACATTTTGACTAAGAAAATCTTGTGACTGAAGTCAGTCAAGTGTTGGATCAAGCCCAGTACTAGCAATAACAAACTAGCATATACCTCTGCACAACGTAATGTTGCTCACAGCTCATGCTGTCTTAAAAAAGCACTCTTAGAAGAATTTTTCACTGCTACTATATCTTTCATGCTTTCTGCATGTTATTTTAGGCTTCTATTTCCAAGGTAAAAGGAAACTTTACAAATGCCTTATGGTTTTTTTCCAGCACTTTGATTTTCCTTTGCCAAGCCCTTTGAATGTGTTTGAAATGCTGGTTATACCAGAGCAGGAGTACCCGATGGTCTGCGTAGCTATCAGTAAGGGTTCTGAACCAAATCAGGTCGTTCAGTTTGAGACAATCAACTTGAATTCTGCTTCTTCGTGGTTTACAGAAATTGGTGCAGGTAAGACTGTTGGTCCGTCTTGCAGCCGTTTTATTGCCTGGGAACTGTTGGATATCCCTTCCTCGGAAGTCATTTGGAAACCCTTTAGGCTAGGCAAAATGACGCAGCTTCTCTACCTAAAGCACATTGAAGCGGATCCCAGGTTCTTCTTGCAGTGACCTGCCAACTTCACTGTAACCCGTCTTTCTTAAAAGACTTCAATTTTACACACATCTTTTATTTTATAAATTTCCTTAAACAGTAACGCAGACCCTGCTGATTAGGTTCTCATTTGTGGTTGCATACTTTTTTCCTGGGATCAGTCTTGCCCCTCTTTCCCCTTCTTTCCTCTGTAAAGACTCACATAAATGCATTCTTGTCTGTCTTCCAGCCCTTGGGGGAGGTTTGTCATCTTCAGCTGGCTATTACTAAGCAGAAGATTTTGTTTTATCTTCAAAAGCTAGTTGATATCTTGCAGATGCTTTTCTCTGCTGGCATTGTTGGATATACTTTTTTACACTTAAATACTGCTTTTTAGCAGCTGTACCAAGAACTTCATTAGTAAAAACTAGAAAAACTATTAAATCTAGTTTTAATATCAGCACAATAATCTTTCCAGATGTGGATTTATGGGAAGAGAGCATTTTTTTAGGAGTGAAGATTCCCTTGATGATTCCCTTTGTTCATCGTCATGCCTCTTCACGAAGGAAGCTGACTTGCTGTGCTGAACTGTAACATAAAATTAACAGTAGGGCTTTCATATTAAATACCTGCTTTGAACTGATGGGTTTGTCTTTAAGCCGTGTACTCCTCCCAGAACATTCTGGGATCATACAGCCTTAAAAAAATTTGAGAGAGTAACAAATATTGTAGATCGCAAAAAACTCGTAGCATACTGAAAAGGCTGTAGCGATTGGTGAGAGGTTGAGGGGAGGGGAGGCTGAGGTCAGTCTTATGATGTGATGTAAAATAATCTATTTTCTTTTTCACAAGGCAATCAGCAGTTGGATGCCATTCATGTAACACAGCTGGAAAGAGACACTGTCCTAGTCTGCCTGGACAGTAAGTAACACATCTGTTGGGCAGCGTACTACACCTTGTGCAAAACTTGTTTCGCCAGAGTTGTTGATTTTAACTCTAGCACAAGTTAGTTTTTCTCCCTTCACTACTAACTTGTGTTGTAATATTTCTGAAAAGACACAGTTCAGATAAGTGGGCTTTCATTTTGACTCTTGTGATTCCACTTTCCCTCTTTGTGTGCGTATGATTCTTGTTTCTTTTCAAAATGAGATGTAATGCGGCATTACAGATCAGAATTCAAATATATGCCAATGAGAAATTTCCAGAATTTACTTGGAAAAAGTGACATTTGCATGTTGTGTATGCTAGCAGGACAAATAGCTAACACTCCATCGTACAGAGTAATTATAACCATAACTCTCACGCATCAGAGGTTAGTACCTCAATAGGAACCTTGCAATGAGTTAGCCTGCCTCAATTTCCAACCTTTATGTTGAATTCACATTTCTGCGCTGTTAGTTGCAGGGAGGCTGTCAGTAGAGTCTGAAAACATACGAAGCGTATAAGGAGGTTTTATGTGTTTATTTTGAGAGAAAGACGCTCTCAGATTCATTTTAGGCACGTACTGTAGCTGTTGTTAGGTTTGGGCATTTCTTTGTGCCTGAAAGATGAAAGTAGTATTTCATACTTAAAGCCATCAGTAGTCTTTTTCAGCAGTCGGTTTTAATACTCGTTTTTTCTGTTTTTCTTGAGAATTTGTGAAAATTGTGAATTTACAAGGGAAATTGAAGTCAAGCAAGAAATTGGCCTCTGAGCTGAGCTTTGATTTCTGCATTGAGTCAGTGGGTAAGTGATTTTCTTCTCTGTTGTCTCTCAAGGACTTAAGAACTTCGAGGAATGAGTATTGAAGGGTTTTTAATAATCTAGACTGGTCTAGTGCACCCAGTGGGGCCTGACACTAAAAGTTGCATGTGTCAGGGTATTGTGAGCTGTCTCTGTCTCTGCTGACACGCTGAAGAAAGTAAGGCAGTCCCCTGATAGTGTGTCCAATCTGTGCTTGTGACACCATCTGGTGTCATTTCTGTTTTGTAAGTAAGATGTATCATGATTTAGTTGGAAAAAAAAAGGCTGACTAGTTTCTGGTCATTTCCGTAGCACTGAGAAAAACCTTTGGGGAGGACAAAATGTTTTAGTAATACATAAATTTGTGTTAGTCTTCTAAAAGCTAAGAATTTATTTAAAGCGATAGCACATCAATTTTTTAACAGGCAGAGTAACAGTATTTGAATCTTAACTCTTAGAAGACAAGCTGCCGTCTTTAGACTACTAGAGGACAGCAGCTTTGCATCTACAACTTGAATTGTAATTGTCAAGCAAGTATTTCTGCTGTAATAAGCTCTCAGAAGTATCTCATTAACATAAGTTTAGTAATTCCTTATCTCAGAAACTGAACTTCGTTCTGGAATCAAAATCAGTAAAGACGCAACTTCCTTTCGTGAGCAGTTCTGTACAGCTTGCATTTCTGGGTTTTTCAGGCATCTTCCCTTTAGAAGAAGATTCTTGACATGGGTATTCTGTATTTTAACTGCAGTTGGTAAAGCAGTGCACATTCTTTTATACAGCATCTCTATTTAGGTATGTCAGACCCGTCCTGAAGGAAGATGTTTTTAATCGAGCCTGTGATTCTTCCCTAAACTCTGACATGTTCTAATTCACTGCTCTGCTTATATCATACAATATCTCCTGCTGATGCTTGCATAATGTGACTCGACCGTTGCCTTTTCCTTGAACTCTGAAGGAATTCGTAGAAGCATTTATCCCGAAGTCTTGCACTTACCAGCTGACGCTGAATAATGTGAGCAGTTCTTTACACCCCAAGTGGTCTTTTGGGAATCCAGGGTATTGAACAACTCTTCATTCTCTGATGGCAGTGTGGAGTGGGGAGTAGCAGGTGAAGATCAGTCTAAGGCTCTTGTGACAAACGTTCTTAGGATTCTGCTGAATGCCTTTGTTCTGTGTATTTAGGACATGGCTAATACTGAGCAGATACAGAATGTGACTCGAAGAAATAGTAAAGGAAAACAAGTAAGATTTAGGGAAATAAAACACAGTGCAAAATATCTTTCTGTAACACTGCTTAAGGAACACCAAGCTCTTCATCCATTGTTTTCAGCAGTGTGGTCATTAAATCCTTCAGAGCTGTTAGCTTTCTGTGTTCTCTTTTTGGCCCTGAATGGAGGACTCTTCCAATTTCTAATACTCACATCTATTTTGAAGTAAATGTAATAACTCAAATGATGTGTAATTTCCAGCAACCCACAGTGTTTGGGTTGGCAGCATGTTTATACGCTTCCTGGTGTTTTCTCCAGAATCTTTAGGGAAACAAAGATCCAGAGAAGAGACGTGAAAGGGAGGAAAGGAAAAACCAGAGATGCCCATGTTGTCCTGGCAAACAGGGAATGTCTGAGTGGTGTGTTTGGAATTGCACTTTAAAAAGTAATGTGTGTCTCAGATCCAAATGGTCATTTTAGTCCAGTTTTTCTGCAGTGATTTTGGAGTTTGGTTGTTCTACCAGGAGTCCAAGACTCACCGTGTACTTTCTCCACACGCTTCCCGTTATCACTGCTGGTGAGAAACGCAGGTTTCTCTGGTTCAGATAAGCCGTGCTCAGGTCTCATTCTGTGTTTCTCCTTTGCAGTGTGCCTTCAAGACAGCGTGCTTGCCTTCTGGAAACACGGCATGCAGGGCAAAAGCTTTAAGTCAGATGAAGTAAGTAATCTCCCAGTCTCTCCAGGTTTAATTTATTCCTGTTTCCTTATTTACCACTTGATCCGTTGGCCCATTTAGCTGCTTCCCTAGTGATAATCCTTGTACTCCATGTTGTCATTGCTTCAGCTTGCTGGTTGCTTTCTCTGACTTCCCCTCGTGTTGCTCTTGGTAAAGCTCACACACGTGCTTTAGCCAGCTCTGTTTCCAAGAATATCAGTCAGAGATTCCTGAACTGGTTCTGCACAGACCCAGTACAGATCTGGTGTAAATAGCGTTTAGGTTTCTTGGACCTTGGATGAAAAGCTCAAGTTGGCAGCATCCCTTTTTAAAAAAAAAAAACACACTTTTTTTTTTTAGTGTCCCATTTTAAAAAGTGTCCTTTTTTGAAAAGGGACGCTGTCATTTTTGATGGCATCCTCTGTGAAAGCGCAGGGAAAGCTAGTCAGTCTCTGCTGACAAAGATTTGATCAACATACTCCATCTGTGCCACCGAATCATCTAGCCTGATAACAGTCTGCAATACAAAAATTATTTAAAATAAGTTGTATTTTATGAAATTTAAAACTCTTTTTTGCTTAGCATCAATTTATCTGATTCAGTCCTGTAATTTGCACTAAACTGTATTTGAATTTTTGAAGAGACCGTTGTTCTTTTTTGCCTTCCAACTGGGAACAATAAATTGTATTTTGCCACTGAAATGGACCTAAATGTCTCTATTTTTCTACAGGTTACCCAAGAGATCTCAGATGAAACCAGGGTTTTCCGCTTACTGGGATCAGACAGGTAATCACCTTGAAGAAACATAACACTTTCATTTTATTTAAACCAGCTTTCTAGCTTCCATCTGGAAGTGGCTTCCAGCCCACCACAGATCGATGTGTAGGCAGTAACACTGTTGCTGCCTGCAGTTGCCAAAAATATAGTTAGTGATCGCATCTGTGTCCAGAATTATTACTAAGAGCCCCTGTGACCTCCTCGCTTTCCACTGCGGAGACAGAAGTGTGAACACAAACGCAAGTGTGTAGAGATATGGCGTGAGGAGATAAGCGAGAGGGAGAGATGAGAGCCACCTTTGGCTTGTGGTAAGCAGGGTGCCCAGGGCACTTCTGGAAAAGCCTGCTTCTGGCTTGGGTTTTCCTGGTGAACTGATGAATTATCCTGGCAGCTAGTTCCTTAAAAATAATCTTTGCTGCTCTGGACCTTGAGGTCAGGAAATAGCACAGCAAACTAGGTCGCATACAGGTTTTAATGTGCAGTGGTCTACATTCACTCGTTACCCATAACATCCAGATGATTCCTTTCAGCTACAGAGGCTGGGGAGAGGTACAGCTGCCTCCAGGTTTGAAACCTCAGCAGATGCTACCCCAGTCCCTGGATGCGGACATGTGTACTTGTGGTTTCTCAGCCAGCTGGAGCGCTGAATGTAGAAGTGGGTAGTACTGAGTCAAGAAACCAGTTCTAATCCCTGATCTCCCTCATTTGGCCTTTGGGAAACCTGCCTCTGACTCGCTTTCTGTAAGCAAGCTGTAATTTTGAAGTTTTTTTGAAGAGGAGAGGTAGCCTGTACAGGAAAGAGCTGAAGTCTTTGCTTTGCACCCGGGTCACTGAGGTCCCACCGTACTTGATCACTGATTGGAACTCAGGATCCTTGCCACTGCTGACTCTGAAATCTCAAAAATACAATCACAGTGCAACCTCTGACAATGCATACTCTGCCTTTTCTGCCTGTTACCGCCTTGTGCACACAGGCAGTGGTATTTTCCTTCGCTGTTACTCCCAACAGATCAGGGGGCATTTTATTGCAAGAATGAATTTTTGCTAAGGTCCGCTGCGGTACAGATGCCATATGTGTTAGTCCAGGTATGTGCTGTGCTACTATCAGTGAATCTTTCTTGCATACTGGACTTGGCACCTTTAAATGGCTCGTGTTTCTGTGTTGGGCTGGTGAACACTGGAGCATCCTGAACACACGGAGGGGTGGGAAGCAGATGTTCCAACTTGCACTTTCACAGAAGACACGCATATCTGAATAACAACTTAGTACAAAGCACTTCGGGGGGTTGGAGATAAGGTTGAAGTCCTCCTGCTGCACACAGTTTTGCAGAGAAGCCATTTTCTTCCATTCTGATCTCATTGAACTGCCAAATCCTTTCTTTGTTTTGTGTTTTTCCATCTCCGTACAAATGGAGCAGGAGTCTCTTCTACCATTCAAGTGAATGAGATGAGGTAGCACCTTTTTGGCTTGGATCACTTAAGAACTGCTGAGTTGCAGAAGTGAAGATCAGGGACAGAGGCTGTTAAGAGTGAGGCTTCATTTGACAGCTCTGTGAGGGATGCGACGTGGGAGGGCAGTGCGTGCAGCGCTAACCCCAAGACAGGCTCCCTTTGAGAAATCTACCTCAGAGGTCAAGTGGCACATTTGGCTTACTTGAAATGCAAGTGGAAAACAAAAAGCAGAGAGAAGTTTAATCTTAAAAATGACAGGATATAGTCCTAGATGCTGGTGAAGAGAAGTGCAGGAGCTAAGCAGTTGGAAGGGACAGAGGAGGTCAAAGGCCCGGCCGTATCAGCTGCTGAGGTGATTGTCAGGGTTCAGCATGGGACAGACATGTAGAAGACAGCAGTCGGCATGCCAGGAAGGTGAGACGGGTTTTCCAGAGGAGCCTACAGGAAAATGATCCAGCAGGACAAAGGCTGAGATGAGGTTGAGTGTTCCGTATGAACCCAGCAGCTGATAAATATTTAGAAGGACGTAGAACTGTTTAGGTTAGTGGCTGATGCGTATCGCAAGGCAGGGGAGGTATAAACATATTCGGGCTGCAGATGATAGGAGGGTTGCATCTCGTCACAGCACTGGCTCTGAGATAACTTCCCTGTAGAAGCAGAGGACGTAGCTTAGTTCAAGGTGGAGGAAGCTTCTTTCAAGGTGGGAAGGGGTTTGTAACACATTGCACGTGCCTGTGGTTGAGCGGGGCAGATTCTGGTTCAAGAAGCTGCTCCTAGTTCTCCATTCCTTGTGTATTCTGCTTCAGTGTTTTTATCAGAAGTGATGCTGGAAAATGAGGTAACTGATTTAAAGAATAAAACACCCAAGATATTTAGGAGAACCTATATCCCTCCAATCTGTAGAAACCTGTGAGCAACACGTTTGCTCTTCCTCAGCAGTTAGACCACGTGCTTCGTATTTTGTCACTAACCGTTCTGGGTTCTGTTTGTGTTTGATTGCAGAGTGGTAGTGTTAGAAAGCAGGCCAACAGAAAATCCGACCGCACACAGCAATCTCTACATCTTGGCTGGACACGAAAATAGTTACTAAGCAACAGTAACCAAACGCAAATAACAGAGTGAATTTGCCACATGAGGAGCAAAGAAGCATTAGGAAACTCAGTACGAGCAGGACTGTGACTTACTCTTTCTTTTCTTGACGCCTAAATGATGCTGTTTTAGGGTGGAAATCAATACATTTTTTGCAGCTGGGAACAGCTGGTTCTGTCTCTTGCCACTGTGTGGTTGGTTATATCGAGTTTGCTTAATAAAAGCTATGAGATAAATAGCCCTTTACTCATTAGTTACAGGGAAACAGAGCCTTTAAAAAATGTTTTGCAGTAAAGGTGCCATAAACTGTTAAATATTTTACTTCCCTTGGATTTTCCTTATATTCTGTAGATACAGATGTAGTGCTGGCTGTTTCCCTGTTTTATACTGAGTCTTATTCTTAATGAAAACGGTTTGTGTAGGAAGTGAAAGTATCTGCAAAGCTTTTTTGGTTTTAAATCTGCCATTCGGTATGGCTTTGTATAATAGACTATTTAATCCTTATTTATTAATCTGCTGCTAGAATGGTGTAATGTATCTAACTGTTAGCAAAGGAAGGTTGCAGAGCAGCTTACAACTTTTTTTACAATTGTATAAAGATTTGATTATTCTCATTTCTTGTAGGGATGTAGTGCATTATTGAGGGGTATGTTACAATGTCGGTTGATCTTGTAAAAATGCAGTTTTGTACAACAAAGTATTTTGTATTGATTTTTTTGCCTGCAGAATTGCCATAAAAGGGATTTTCTTATTTACTACTAGATGTAGGGTGTGTGTACACTAAATATAATATTGATAGCAGACCTGTTGCTACTGAGTGGGTGTGTACAATATACGTGTGTGTGCGTGTGCATGTGCGCATGTGTGTTAAGTTGACCGGCAGTGTGTATTTTTTTTATATATATATATATATTTATATATATATAAAAATGTACAAAATATATATGCTTTATTTTCATAAATTAGGGATAAGCCTTGTGATGTGAAATGGAAATTGTACCTGGTCATCATCCTTAATGAATGAAAGTATCATGTATCAAACTGCCCACGACGTGTACTTTATTTATACTATTCCAGAGGGGAGCCCATAGCGATAACTGAGCTTACGAGCTTTTGTGTTTGTACGGTCATCCAACTGTTGTCAGTCAGACGGTCGTTTGGAAATGGTTATTTCCCCAGCTGTGTAGTATAAATAAATATGATAAGAACCAGTATTCTATATTAAAGCTATCGATCACTTTTTCCCTTTCCCTATTTTGTCACCTGCGTTTTTCTTTTCACTTTTTATTTCTCCATTAAAGAGTCACATCGGTTCCTTTTGTCTTCCTCATGAATTAAGATTCCCGAGGTACCATTAAATATAAATACAGACTGACTACAGGATAGCATCTGGTTTTACTACCTCACATTAACCTGCTAGCTTTGATGTAAGTAAAATAGGCAGAAACATAGGCATATACAGTAGCAGTTCATAAACATTTAAATTGAGGGTTTTCCAAATTCAATCCCACAGCGTAGTGCTGCCTATGCCATTTCTGTGATCTGCTACCCTAGGAAAGACAGGTTAGAAGCTTCACACGTCGTTCTAATAAAGCGGTGAAGGTAAGCGTGTTACAGTGGCTTGGCCTGCCTGACGGCGCCGCTGACAGAGCAGAGCCGGACTGGTTTGATCTCAGCTGGCAACCTGAGGAGTGGGGCGCTGGGCTGTCTGCTCAGGCATCAGACTACGCGATTCATAATTTAACATTGACGGGATTAGCTCGGCACACGTGATGACTTAGTAATGTCTGTTTGTTACTAGGTACAGCTGGAGTTTTATGTTGTTCTGACGGTCTGGGAGGAAAAATGGACTCACATAATTTAGCATTTTATTCACTTAGCACTGTCATTCAAAACCAATTCTTGTTATTGACTTAATGTTTAAGTCAAGTGAAGCTTTTCAGTTCTGAAACTGTATCAAAGTTGAATAAATAGCAAGTGTACAGATAAAACTTAAAAATCAGTTCACATCAGCTCTAATTGGGTCGGCAGTACTAAAAGAGGGACCTGTAATTTTTGCGTTTTAAAGGAATCGAGTTCTCTAGAACTCAAATTACTTCTCCATAGGTAACAGTGATTGGTGATTCACCCCCAAATGGTGTAACTCCTAGTCTATAAACACTTCAAAATGAAAATGAAGACAAAGTGAAGCAGCAGGTGTAGACGCTGTAGAGCAAATGCTTTCACTTAACTTACCTCATTCACTGCAGAAGGTAATTTTGGCTTTGTCTTAAAGAGCTCTAAAAGACTAGAGAAATCTGTAAATATGGGTATTTATGGGGAGTAACTGGAGTAAATAACTATTAGGTCATGACACTGTCACGCAAAGTAATGAACTGAAAGTATTTTTCTTTGAATGACATGAATGGCTGGAGATTTGCTGAATCATAAATGAATCTAAGGAAGTCCTCATTTAATCAAACCTTTTTTAGCTGTTAAAGCATTTCTAATGGCACATGCTGAAATGCTTTGTCTGGTCTGCTTTTACAGACAGCAGCATTTTTGGCATGATCTGCAAGATACTGTTTCCTAGTGTAAAACCTCAGTCGTTACTCTCAGCGGAGTGTAGCACAACGGATTTGCATGTCCCATGGGTGAACCGGCCAGTCTCGGTGACTCTGACTAGTATAATTTGTATTTGTTAGACTGTTTAGGTTAGTCTGGTATTGTCAGTATCTTTGTACGTTTTTGTGATGTTTCAGCCAGGGTTGAGAAAGCCTGGTGTGTGGGTTTTGGAGTTTATAAAGCAGAAGCTTGCTCACCCCCTGATTACTCTTCTGACAGATATCAAAATATTCGTTACTTGGTGCACAAGGTTCATGTACGCAACTTGAAAGCCTTAGAACAGGCTCCCAGTGCTCTTTGAAGTACAAACAGTATTTGAAAAGCAGCCTGTAGATAAGTGTCTTTTGATTTCTTAACCAAATTTATTGTAACTGAAAAATACAACTGTAATTGTGATGACATCTTTTAAAAAGATGAAAGGTACAACGCGTCAGTGAGCCACTACGTCTCTGAATGGAAAGGACAAGACTGGGACACTTTCTGAAATACACTTTTTACCTTGTTTAGACATTAGATTGTAACTGAGACTCTAACTGCACTCCTTCCAGTTTGTGTAACTAGGCTTTGTTCTACGTAAATTTCTGTTGCAGTTCATTTCAGTCTATGCCAAATAAACGATGCTTTATTTGATACCTACATGTGGTGTGGTAGACTTCGTGGGAACAATACTTTATTGGATGTATGCCGAAAGAATTCTGTCAGCTCGTCTCCAGGTTTTATGGCAGTCGGTGGGAAGGGCCTGATCCAGGGCTGGCCGCTCTTCTCAATCCTGCCGACTGCCTGGGAGCCACATGACATCTCCCACACGCAGTGGATCGACCGGAGGAGAGGGAGGTCTGGGGATAGCACAGAAATGAGAAATCAGAATAGCAGTGGCAAACTCTTCCCAGCTTCGTGCTAGCCAGCACCCCGCTCCAGCACAGCTCTGCTGCCAGTCGCCTGGAGTCATCACGGAGCTGCTCATGAGTGCCCTGGCTTGAAAACCTCGTGACCGGTTCACTGGGCAGATAGGAAGGTGGCTGGTGGGTTCTGAAGGAGGGTTGCTTAGAATAAGAAAGCGTGAACACGAGCATTTGACACTCCAGCCTGGACACAGCTCAGCCCCAGCAGGATCTAGAGCAGTTCATAGAAGCCTCGCCCTCGCACATTGGCCACCTGTATATTGCAAGTGGTTCAGCCCTTGGTTCCATCTGTACCCCAGACCTTCAGGGACGTGCTGAGGTAGAGAGAAAAGGGAGTTTGTCAGTGTGCCCTTGGACAACACAACCGCCAGTCACTGGTAAATAAATCAATACAGATAAATAATCCTCCTCTGCAGAAGATTGTTCCCACCCTGGGTGAATCTCGGCATCGGGCTGTATGTGTGCTCTGGGAAAGCAGCTTGGACCATGGACTGACCTGCCATTTGACTTCTCGTGTGAGGAGCTTCCTCAGTGGCGTAGTCCTTGGACCTCTCTGAGGCAGCTCTGCGGGTCTTGGGGACAGCTGCATCAGAAGCCTTCCTCAGAAATGCTGTTGAGAGTGGAGTTGGCTCATGGTGTTTGTCGGGTGCTTTCATTGCAAGTCTTGACAGAGCTGGGAGAATCTCAGTGGCAGGATAGTCCTACAAAAGAACACATTTGTCATACAAATACTCTTCACCTTCTCTTTTTTAAAAGTGTGCAGAGAAAGAACCAAAAAGAGACAGTATGGGTGGCAGCTAGGACATGTGGAGACTTCTCAGCCCTGATGGATGTGGCTTAGGAAGAAAAATGAGTAGTGGATCTTTTGTCTGGAGTAGAATTAAGGAAGCACCCCTGGGGTGGGAGGAGGCATAAGATGGAGTAGGGTCTCTACACAGATCTCCAAATGTCCTACTGGCAGCAATTGCCACTGTAAAAGGCCACCTTCATCAGGGTGTGAGGAAAGGAGCCAAGTACATAAACGGGACCTAAACGAGGAAAGATCATGTGAAGGTAAGAGGTGGAAACGCTCACTGAAAGGGTCCAGCTCCCGGTGGAAGCTCATCAGCTGGCAGATGCTGGAAATGCTTGAACTGGGGAAATGCAACGTCTCCCAGGCCCTGCACCAATGCCAGAGCAGGAATGTCTGTGTGCTCGAAGCGGTGCCCGTGCCCGGGCTTCCCAAATACGCCACGCTTTACCCTGTGCGAGGCCAAAGCCTCCGGGCCTCCCGGGGGAACGGCCTCCCCTCCTCTCCACTGCTGCCGGTTGCGGATGGGCCGGGGGTGCCTGGAGGGAAGGGCTGTGGGCGCTGGTCGAAGCCTGCCGGCCCTGGGGGACGCGTTCCCTCTTCCCCCCGACCCCGTGGGGAAATTGAGTAAAAACCAGAGCGCCCCGTGGAAAAGCAGAGCGATGGAGAGGGGTAAACACAAAATGGTTCTGCGGGACACGAAGGCCCGGGGGAGGCGCGGGGTGGGGGGGCACCCGCAGCCGCCTCCGGCGAGGGGAAGGCTCGGCGCCCCGCGGGCTGCGCG
>VZSC01016781.1:107100-138531 GCA_013398225.1 Steatornis caripensis | reverse complement strand
CCCGCCCCGGCCCCGCCGGAGCTGCGGCGGAGCGGCGGAGGGCGGGCGGAGCCGCTGCCCGCGCCGACGGGGAAACAGCGGCCGCGGGGGCCGGAGCCGCTGCCGCGGCTCTCGGAGGAGAGGGAGCTGGGCAAGGGCGGCGGCGCTGCCCGGCCCCGTGCCATGGAGCGGTACGAGAAGCTGGGCAAGGTCGGGGAGGGCTCCTACGGCGTCGTCTTCAAGTGCCGCAAGAAGGACACCGGCCAGATCGTGGCCATTAAGAAGTTCGTGGAGTCCGAAGAGGATCCGGTGATCAAGAAGATCGCCCTGCGGGAGATCCGCATGCTGAAGGTGGGCGGCGGGCAGCCCCGCTACCTCCGCGCGCCCCTCCCGCCGCCTCGAACGGCAGCGCTCCGCCTGCGGGCTGTGCCCGCCATTGCGGGCCCGGGGGGCCGGGAAGCCCTGAGGGAGCTGCCGGGCGTCGTGAGGCGACAGGGCGTGAGGGCAGCTGTGAGGAGACCGGGGTGTGAGGGCGTCGTGAGGAGACGGGGCATGAGGGCAGCTGTGAGGAGATGGGGCGTGAAGGCGTCGTGAGGAGACGGGGCGTGAGGGCAGCCATGAGGGCGTTGTGAGGGGGGAAGCGAGGAGACGTGATGGAGCAGCAGGTGAAGTGCCCTTTCAGTCAAAGCCGGTGACAGTGAAAGTCCAACCCGTTTGGCTGGGGCCCGGACAGGTGACCCTCGGCTGCCCAGGCTGTCACACGTCAGAGAGGGCTGGTTCAGGTGGGAGCTGAGACCCTGCGAAGAGCCAGTGCCTGGTGCCAGTGGGCTGCTGGGGGGCAGTGGAGGCGCAACAACCAAGTCATCATCACTGTGCCTTCTAGAGAGGGATCCGTCCCGTCTCGGTCCCCCATGCAGTCGGCGAGGCCCTGGCACAGCTCTGCCCGTAGTGCGCGGTCGGCATCGCCTGTAACAGGCGGCCGCAGCAGCCCCCTCTGCGGCCAGGAGATTCCCCCCAGATACAAGAGCTGTTGTGCTGGTGTAAAGCACGTGAGCCAAAAGTAGAGAGCACGAGGTGGGGGACAGCCATGGGGCACAGCTCTCCGAGCTCCCTGCTTTATAAATCTGCCCCAGCTCCTCCTTAAAATGCCCTTTCTGAGCTCCCGGTTGTGGGGGATCCGCAGTGTCGGAGCCAGATGTGCAGGTGGGATCAAGCTGTGTACTGAATGCCAGGGGCTGTGTAGGCTCAGAGGTATTCACACGTGGAAGCGACTGCAGAACGGGCACCTGTGAACCATGGCAGCACCTCATCTTTGCTGAGCCGTTCTTGCCTTCTGTGCGAGAGCTCATCCTCATGTGGAAATGGGTCACTCATTCAGCCTCTGTGTTTATTTTCCTGATGAAATAAAAGCATGGGAACATTTGCAGTGAGTCACACCCTGGGTCCATCAAGTATGCAGAAATGAGGAGGAACCCAGGAGAAAGAGGGAGAGGATGGGGTAAGGTTTCCCTTCACACACCCAGCTTCTGGGCAAAGCTTCTAGAGCCAGAGGTTGCACCGGTTGCTTCATGCTTAGGAGACACCCACAGACTGTTGGGAGTTTGTCCCATCTCGTTTTGAGCTGATGTGTTCATTTGGTCTCCATAGCTTCCTGAGGCAGTGAGTGCCACAACTATAGGAATGTGTTGTGTGAAAAACTATTTCCTTTTATTTGATATAAACTTGCTGCTGGGTGGTGGCATACAGTACCCTCAGCTGGGTGTTACGAGAAGTGAAGAGTTGTTCCCTGTACATTTTCTCCAGGGTACTCATCATTTTATACACCTCCATCATCTCCCCATCTTGAGTTTTCCCTTTCTGCGCAGAAGAGCTGTAGCTTTAAAACATTAAACTGATTAAAGAACAATATTGACAACGTGTTGGTTTAGTATGAATTTTAAGATAAGAACTTCCAATAGGACTCCTTTTTACAAGAGATGTGCGGTTCAGACTAGGCACAATCCATGCTTGTAGACAGGCAATGATTTAGGACTTTGGCGTTAACAAAACCCTACAGAAATCCACAGAGGAAGATGTTCCAGTTTATTTAAAATTTTGTCCCCAAAATTCATATTCCCTTGGTCTCTGATTTCTGCGTGACGTCGTTCCCAGGCTTCACAGCCTGTCGGTGTTTGTGTGGCAGCAGTCGATACTCATTGTGTTCAGCGTTCTTTCCCATGGAGTTATCATGGTTTGCTTGCTGGGAACCAAGTGACTTCCAGATTTGCAATTAAGTGCAAGATTTCAGCAGGTTTTGGTATTTCTTGTATTTCCTTACCCCAGATCTCCTTTGTGCTGTCAGCTTGTCTTTGATTGATCATTTATATATAAATAAGTGGGGTAAGTGTTATTGTCAAAGGAGTATGGATTCTCTGCCTGCTGCAGAAAGAGTCAAGATAAGCTTGGATGCCATCCCAGAAGAGCATTCATCTAGGAAAAAAACGTATTTATTTTTCAGTTGGATTTGGGGGAGAAACAGCCTAAGTTTTTCCCATCTGAAGCGAACAGATGGCATGTAGCTGTATCGTTTTAGTAAACAATGCTGGAGATGCATTAAGTTTTAAATGATATTAAAGATCTGAAGAGGAGAATAATCACCGCAGAAGTCGCTTGTAATGCAGATGGCAAATGCATCATCCTTGAGGGTCCAAAGCTGATACCACTGCAGGTAGCCAGGCTGGATCTGTGTCGAGGCGCTGTTGATTTTAACAAGTGCAGACCTGCTTGACTATCTTTTCAACTTTTTCTCTGTAAATAGTAACAGTTTGTTTGTTTGTTGAGGTATTTCCTGGCTTAGGCAACAACTAAGTGTTTGTCAAAGATGTAGCGAGCTTGTGTTTCATCAGTAAAAAATGTAGGGCCTGATAAATTGTTATTCTGCCCAGCAAATGCCCTGTAGACAACGGGCTTTTTACAGCAGGGAGCCATGGGAGGTAGGGTGCGAGAGCGGGGCGGTATGCAGTCTTGAAACACCCTGCATGACCCCAGTTCTATAGGAAGGGCTGGAAATGCAGGAAAACAGAGACAGTCTGTGTGTAAACCCATCAGTACCTGCTGTTGTCTCCCCAACCGTCGTGTGGAGGCTGGCATGGTTTTTAGCTCTGACATTGCAAAGATGAGAGAAAAAGACAATGCAAAGCTGCATGCGTGTACAAAACAGAAAATACTCCCAACATCTTTAGCAGGGGAGCATTTAGAACTTTGGGGAAAAGCCCAGACAGCCTGCCTGGCCTGTGCGCAGAAGGCGACACGTGGCCTTGTCACCCAAGGAGGGGACAGGGAGGAGCAGCCCATCCCGGTGCTGCCAGCAGCATTAATAGCCTTAGAAACGGCTCTCTGAAACGCCGTGCCGCCGGATGGGGACATTGTTAGGGTCACCGGCAGATTTACGGTGGCGTTGTGTGCACATCTGCCTGCATGAGAGACATTGCCCCAGTGAACCCAACTGCCTGGAGAGCCCTAACCAAGGCACGGGAGGTGCCATGGCAAGCCTGCTCCCAGGGGATCCGCTCCAGGTTAACCCGCTCTTGTGTGTGCAAGAGCTTGTGTGCACAGCTGTGTCCTCTCGCAGCATCCCCAGCTCAGCTAGACCTCATGCTTCCAAGTCCAAGCTCGCTCTTTCCAGAAACTGCAGCTCCACATAGACATGAGGATGGCCCAGACAGACTGTCCCCGGGCACAGCGTGCTCCTGTGGCAGTTGCTCCAGAAGGCTGGCTCGTACAACCAACCTGTAACCGCCAGGGGTTTTCCAGAGATCTCTATCTTTTGTTGTTGATTTAACTTTCTTCTTGCTTTACAATCAGGTGGCAGTTATTTATACCTCACCTGTCTCTGAAAGTGGAATCTAAGCCCTGCAGAGATCTCCTTGTCTGCCTCCTTCCCGCTGGCAGCCTTGGCCACGCGCAGCAGCTTGGCCGTGCTGGCAGGCAGAGCTGCTGAGAGCTACAGAGGAATCGGGCACCTGTTACCCAGCATAGTTGCTGGATGCCCAGCTTGCTCCCAGATGTCTCTGTTATCGCTAATCTCTGAGAACATGATCTACCAACACACCGAGTGCATGGAGAGGGAAGGATCCACTTCACGCAGTCTATCAGGAGCTGCTTGGCTGGTGAGGGAAGGGGCCAGACCAGAGCCACGGCAGCTGTCTGGCCTTCGTGGAGGAGTCTAAACTGGTAGGCTGGGCTTTGTCTAATGTGCATGTGGCAAGTAGGTGCTTTGCTCGGTGTGGGTGTGCTTAACAGGATAGGTGGCACGGTATGCACACAACTCCTGGGAGAATGGCTGTCACTGCTGGGTTTGTCGGCAGTCTCGCGGGCTGTTCTTTGTATCTGATCATCTTTTGCAAACAGGATAAGGAGATGATGAGAATGGAGATGCTACTATGCTACTAGATAAATACTAAGCTTGAGAGGTGTTACAGGCCCCCTCCCTTGTGGTTTAGTGCTCTCACTAGCAGCCCTGCCATGGGAACTGGGAGTGCCCAGAGAAAGTCTGTCCATTATGGGCGGTCAGGAGACACGGCCAGGGCAGAGAAGGGTACGCTGAGCGTTAGCCCCTGCTGACACTTGTGCTAGACAGGGAAGGTGCTTGGCATGTAAATACCATGGAGGACTGAGGAAGTGGTCAAGATCTTGGTTGTAACCTAGGTTTGATCCAGATGGGTGCAGAGGTGTTTGATACTGGCAGATGGTTTACACGGTGTGGGCAGGAGCTCCAGCCCTGCGGAAGGATTGAAGGAACAAGACGTGTGTGCTAAGAGATGTTTAGAAAGATCAGCTTCTTGCTGACAGTTTGCAGGACTGGAATAGCCACCTTCTGCGGACTGACGGGGACCCTGCGTGCTGGCATATGGACTCAGTATAGTCTGGGTTCAGTATAACCTCCCCCAGAGGCAGTGAGCTCCATGGAAGGTCTCTCTTTACAAGCAGTTTTTACAGTGACACGCTTGAAGAAAATTATGTTTTGCAAAGGGTCCCACAGAGTGCCCCTAGGAGCATCGAAGCGGCCCCTGCCGTGTCCCTCCTGCTCGTGACAGGNGCTCAGCTAGACCTCATGCTTCCAAGTCCAAGCTCGCTCTTTCCAGAAACTGCAGCTCCACATAGACATGAGGATGGCCCAGACAGACTGTCCCCGGGCACAGCGTGCTCCTGTGGCAGTTGCTCCAGAAGGCTGGCTCGTACAACCAACCTGTAACCGCCAGGGGTTTTCCAGAGATCTCTATCTTTTGTTGTTGATTTAACTTTCTTCTTGCTTTACAATCAGGTGGCAGTTATTTATACCTCACCTGTCTCTGAAAGTGGAATCTAAGCCCTGCAGAGATCTCCTTGTCTGCCTCCTTCCCGCTGGCAGCCTTGGCCACGCGCAGCAGCTTGGCCGTGCTGGCAGGCAGAGCTGCTGAGAGCTACAGAGGAATCGGGCACCTGTTACCCAGCATAGTTGCTGGATGCCCAGCTTGCTCCCAGATGTCTCTGTTATCGCTAATCTCTGAGAACATGATCTACCAACACACCGAGTGCATGGAGAGGGAAGGATCCACTTCACGCAGTCTATCAGGAGCTGCTTGGCTGGTGAGGGAAGGGGCCAGACCAGAGCCACGGCAGCTGTCTGGCCTTCGTGGAGGAGTCTAAACTGGTAGGCTGGGCTTTGTCTAATGTGCATGTGGCAAGTAGGTGCTTTGCTCGGTGTGGGTGTGCTTAACAGGATAGGTGGCACGGTATGCACACAACTCCTGGGAGAATGGCTGTCACTGCTGGGTTTGTCGGCAGTCTCGCGGGCTGTTCTTTGTATCTGATCATCTTTTGCAAACAGGATAAGGAGATGATGAGAATGGAGATGCTACTATGCTACTAGATAAATACTAAGCTTGAGAGGTGTTACAGGCCCCCTCCCTTGTGGTTTAGTGCTCTCACTAGCAGCCCTGCCATGGGAACTGGGAGTGCCCAGAGAAAGTCTGTNTCACTCTCTCTTCTTCTGTGGCTGGCGTCCGAGGAGGACTCTGTCCAATTCTTCTGCCTTCAATCCCAATCTGTGCATTCCTGAATCCAGCTCCTGCCTGCTACTGCTGAGTACAGTCCGGGACTTTCCCAGGGCATGCCCCGCAGCGTCAGCGTGACATATTCATCATCAGGGTGGGGGGAGCTCAACATTGATTTTGTATGTATTTGTATATTTGTATATATATTTCATTATTATTTTTTCTATTATTATAATACCTTATTATTGCAGTCAGATTAAAGCTGTTGTAACTTTTCCAACCCATAAGTCTCTTTCCCTTTTCTCTTCCCCCCTCTTTGGGGACGGAGGGAGGGGGGTTAACAAAGGGGGTCTGTGGTCCATTTAATAGCCAGCCCACCTTTAAACTCTGACAGCTGGCAATGAGGTATGGTGGGGGTCTACTGACCTACTCGTTTACTGAAGCCCACTGGTTAACCCGTGATTCCAGACGTGGATTTCAGTGATCCTTCACATTGGAGTTAACCAGCTGCTTCCCCAAACAGCTGCATTCCTCAGCTGAGGCCCCTTACAGTTTTCTCTAGGCTCGATTCTCAGCTTCCTTCTCCCTTGCAGACTTTTCCAGATGGCTTAGAGGCACATTAGAAGGTGGGGTTAGCGTGACTCCTAGGCAATGCCCTTTGCAGCCTCCTTGCTTAGAAATGCGTTTGTTCTGAAGCCTCGGTCAGACAAAGCCCTCGTGGATACAGGTCCCTGCAAGCAGAGGGGATGGTGCCAAGAGTCATCTGAAAAGAAATAACATTCCTGAGTTGAAACTGGCTTTTCTTTGTTTCCTTTTCCAAACGCTGTGTAGTGCCCCTTGGTTCAAGCCCTGTCCTTGCCCTCCCTGAAAATGTGGGCAAAAGGGTAGAAAATGAGGAGCTGCAGTAATGTCCGCCCTCACCTCTTCACCGTGTGAGAATAACCAAATAACCGTGCTGCGCTCAGGCTTTGTGCGTGGTGAGAAGCTGTCTGAGCTCCGCAGGAGAGGAAGCCCTGGTGTGAGCACATGAAGTGGATTGAGAGGAAGAGGCAGCAATAAAAAGTCTCCTAATTAACCCATCCAGATTCTGACAATAAGCCGGTGAAGCTGAGACCACGTGCTTTACTTACGCTTATCAGAGGAGGTCTAGGTTCCTCCTAAATCTGTGTTTGCCTGCTGCAGGCTCTTGCCGTGTGTGACTTCCCAAGCTGTTCTCCAGGCAGAGTTGCTTTTCAGTGTCGTGCAGTCAAAGGCTGGACACGTCCAATGAAAAGCGCTGCTGGAATAGCTGTGGGCACCACGATGAATTCTTTATCTGTGAACATCTTTTCTAAGAGGCACTCACTGAAGCCAAGCTGACTTGTTGCCCACGGTTAGCTCCTAAAATAACTACACCACAGGCTGAGCTGTAGCTGAGCTGCTTCTTCACGTCGCGCTGCGTTTGTCTAAAAGGTTTCAGCTCAAGGAACTGAGACCCTTGTGGGCAAAAGCACCGTCCCCCCTACCTTTACCCCACTCCCCCGTGCAGTAACTAACTGCTGTGTCCGCTGTGTGTTACAGCAACTGAAACACCCCAACCTGGTGAACCTGCTGGAAGTGTTCAGGAGGAAGCGGAGGCTGCATCTGGTCTTCGAATACTGTGACCACACAGTTCTCCATGAGCTGGACAAGCATCCCCGGGGGTGAGTGGCCTCTTCTCTCACTGGGAGCTTTGAGCAAAGCAGTCGGGGGGTGTCCGTGTCATTGCTGCTCTGCATTTTTCAGAGGAATTTCATTAATTACGGGAGAAGTTTCTCAGCCCGGTGTCCAGGACTTTCTCTGTTAGTGTGGTTTAGCAATGAGGTCCAAAAGAATTGCGTATGAGCCTGCGTACACCCCTGCCTGGTGCTGCTCACCAAGGAGACTGAAGCGCTGAGCCTAAGCGTTTGGGTGAGCTTTGGCTGGCTCGGCAGCGGCGAAGCCAAGTGGCTTGGGAGCACCTTGTGTCTCGCTGCGAAGAGGTTAGGGCTGCTGCGGGGGGTGGGCTGGGGGCACACAGCCCTCCTTGCTGCTGCTCCCCAGGCATGTTGCACATCACTGTGGGAGGCTGTGCAGATCACTGTGGGCACCAGCGCAGTGTGATTGAGCCCCCAAAACACATACAGTCTGTAGTGATGTCAATGATGACCCGTATGACAGAGCAGTGACTTCTAGCCCTCTGGCATGCTGCTGTGCTAAGGAGAGTGTGTTGGCTGGCAGGAGTTGCCAGGGGCTGTGCCTGCGCCTCTCGGCACAGCCTCAGGTCAGATACTCTCTTCTTTAAACAGGTGCTTGCACAAAGTCTGAGCTACACAGGCAGGAGGAACGTTCTCCAGGACAGGGTTTGTTCCTTTGACACATTACAAATGACACTCCCACTAAATACATTGTCCCTGATTATTCACAATGACTTGGTGCTGTGGAAATGCTAAGCAGAAATTCCTAAATGATTTTACAGGCCTGGAGATAAATGAATTGCCTGCAGGAGACTAATTGGGGGTTGAGTAAACAAGAGCCCGTTTTTCTCCCTGTTGTGGAGCTCTAGGAGAAGAATGGAGCATGCTGAGAGCAGATCGCTTTGTGAGCTGGTGAGCAGCTTTCACCCCAGTTTGAACCTGTTCGCCTGGAATCTGAAGAGAGGCTGGATAACCCTCTTTGAAGAAAATACTTCACATTTGCTTTCTATTCATCAGAACAACTCCAGTGTCAACGAATGTGTAACGCCTGGTTGCATACTTTGCTTTTGATCTTTGCTAGGGCAGATGGTCAAGTCTTTTGTGGTCAGGATTAAGATGGGTGGGCACACGCCTCGCTGTTTCCAGGTCATTTGACCAACTTCATCCCTTGTCAGGCTGTCAGTGCAGCATGCTCATCATTCTAGGATGTGTCTGCAAGGAAACTGCAGCATTGCAACAGCAGTGGCAGCACAAGACCCTCAATGCTGACAGCAGAAGGTGTCTTAAAGAAAAAGCTGAGCTTCCTGCATGCTGTTTTCGTTTAGTTTTTGGATTTCTTTTTCTTTACGATAAATCAGAAGCTTTTCAGCATTAAATATGTGAAATAAAATTGGATTTGAGCTTGAAAGTGCCAAGACTGTAACTTCTGCTTTTCCTGGGCTGTTGAAGACCATTACAGACAGCCAAGGAAGTTTCAAGAACTGTTGCACAGTAACTGAAAGAGAGGAGAGGAGGCTGGATCTTCAACAGAGATTTTCTTTTTCTGAAGTGTTTGCCAGCTGTTGGAGAGAAGGAGAGGAGATGCAAGCCAAAGCAGAGCTTTATACTCTTGTAGAAACATCCTTCCTGGTCTCATTTTAGTCACCTCTCCACTCTGGACAACCAGTGACATGACAGCATTGCAAGTCATGCATCTATACCATGGATGCTCCACCAACAACAACTCAGAAGTGCCTGCTGGCATCGCGGGAGGGTTGCCAGGAAGCATGGGTGCTAAGCACAGCCACAGGACAGGATTTGACATGGACTTGCACGCACCAATGTGTGGTCACCAGTTGGCCACAGCCTCATGCTGGCTGTGACTGGGTGGTAACAGATGCTCGTAGCTGCCGTAAGTCCTTGGATCTTGTTGCATTGGCTGGATTTGGAAGTGGTGTTGACGTTCCCTTTGATGCTCCTGTGACGCTGGGAGGGTAACCTCACAGGAGAGCATTGCTTTGTGCAGGGAGGTGCAGGCAGAGCTCGGCGTCAGCTCTGAAACATTGGAAGCGGTACAAACAGCCTCCACCATCAGCAGCCCGGCCTCACTGGTTCCTTGCAGTGGAAGATCAACAAACTGAGGGTTATTATGTATTTCTTCTGATTTATTTATAGCAAGAAAATGCACCTCGTGTTTTTTTCTCTGAGTTTTCTGGCTTGGTCCCTGATGGTTTTCCTCAGAGATCCCTCTACAGTGTTAGCACTCAAAGGCCTCCTCTTCCTTTTTCCTGTAATAATGTAGTTGTTTTTAATGGTCAAAATAAAAATGTGCTTTTTTAAAACAGAGTGCCAGAGCATCTAGTGAAGAGCATAACCTGGCAGACCCTCCAAGCCGTGAACTTCTGCCATAAACACAATGTAAGTCCCCTGAATAGCACTAACGATTGCTGTAACATGGCTTTGGAGGAGGAGGAGTTTCTGTTGCCATCTTCCTGATTACAGAGCTTTCATGGGACAAAGTCAGATGAAATTTCCTGTTTTCAACAGGAAACATACCTCTGAAATATTAGTGTATTCCTACAAGAGCTGCATTTACTATCACACGGGTCCCCTGGGCTTGTTGTCAAGGAACGATTTGCACCAGTGACCTTAGATAAGCTTCCAGGCTGAACAGGAATACATCCTTCTGCGTTCCCTGGGCCGTGCATTACGGCTGACGTTTAGAAAACTGGCTTAATATCTCATCAGCTGAGACCTGAGCAAACTGCTGCTGATTTCCCAGAGAGTCCTTCTGTTGATGGTCGTAGGCATTGAATCGTGACACCAGCTAAAAGGTTTCAAAAATCAGATACGGTGAACCAGTTTTACAGCCCCTGCTCTGCTTTCTGGAGGGAAGTGTGCATGGTGAATTCTTTGTAGAAAGCAGTGGGGACGCTTTAAGAAGCAGGGAAGGAGAGGAGCCGTTTGGAGAAGTTCTTTAGGCAAACTTANGAATCGTGACACCAGCTAAAAGGTTTCAAAAATCAGATACGGTGAACCAGTTTTACAGCCCCTGCTCTGCTTTCTGGAGGGAAGTGTGCATGGTGAATTCTTTGTAGAAAGCAGTGGGGACGCTTTAAGAAGCAGGGAAGGAGAGGAGCCTTTTGGAGAATTTCTTTAGGCAAACTTAGCTGTAATTGTCTTTGGTTTTGTTTATCTGCCAATATTTGAGATTTAAGAGTTGGGCAGGAGATCGCTGTGGAATGAGTGATTTGTCTTTGCTGGGAGAATTATGTCCGTTTGAGCCGCAGGAACTCGGCCATAGGTCTGTCCTGCTTCCAGGATTTGTTGTTTTTCTTCTTTTTTCTTTTCCCCCACTCAGTCTGAAAGATTTAATGGAGTTTTAAAGCCAAGGGCACAATGAGATGCTGCAGTCTGACATGCTGTAGATCACAGGTAATGAGGTTTTATGCCCTTTTTGGAACTCCATGACACTGGTTTAACAAGCAGCATTTCACTCCTCAGGAGCAGACAGAATAATTTACCAGCAGCTTAGCTAAGGAAAGTCCAGGGTGTTTGTGCTGAGGTGATGGTAGGGGAGGGACAACGTGAGCTAGACCCTGGTGATTTCAATAGAGCACACCTTTCACACGCAGGCAGAAGAAATGAAGGTCTCTGCTAGTTTGATCAGCAGAAACTCTTTCCCAAGCCCAAACTCAATTGTTGTGAACCTTCAGCAGGTAAGGTGACTTCTCAAGAGTCACAGAATTGCTGGTGTTGGAAGGGAGCTCTGGATATCATCTCGTCCAGCCCTCCCACTCACGCTGGCTCAGCTCGAGCAGGCCGCTCAGAAACTTTTCCAGCCAGGGTTTGAATATCTCCAAGGATGGAGTTTCCACAGACTCTCCGGGCAACCTGTTCGGTTGTTTGGCCACCCTCACAGTAAAACAAAAAATTGCTTACGTTTGAAAGGAATTTCCCGTGTGTTCAATTTGTGCCCATTGCTTCCCGTCCTTTCACTGGACACCGCTGAGGAGAGCCTGGCTTGGTCTGCTTTACTTCTTCCCGTCAGGTATTTATACACATCGATACGATCCTCCCTGAGCCTTCTCTTCTCCAGGCTGAATGATGGTCCCAGCTCCCTTGTCCTCTCCTTGGATGGCAGATACCCCAATTCCTTAATCACTTCAGTGGCCCTTCACTGGAGTCACTCCCATATGCCCTCATCTTCCTTTTACTGAGGATCCCAAAGCTGGACACAGCACTCTGGATGTGTCTCACCTGTGCTGAGTAGAGGGAATACCAGGCATACTCTGGCATTTACAAGGATAGATCGAGTCCCACATCTAAACCATAGCCTTCATTTCATATGTGAGCTTTGCCAGCAAAGTAATTTGTGTGTCCACTAGATTGCCAGTAAATACACTTTGTCCAAGAACTGATCCCAGGGGGCCCTCGTCTTAGGGTCTCCTCGTGTACTCATAAAACTGAGCCCCTTCCTAGGAGTGTGTTACACACAGCCGTATCCAGTGAGTTGCGTTTGCAGAGAGCCAGGTTAACAACAATCCTTGCTATGCAAACCTCGCTCCGCCTGCTAGCAGATTCCCAGCTGGTTCTGGGGAGCTGGCGTGGTGTTGTCCCAGTGACACAGAGCTGTGCAGCTGAAGCTGGGAGCCTGCACAGCCTTCATCCTAAAGGTGGGGTACAGGCAGGACATGATTTTAGCTGCTGTTAAGAAATCCTTTCATCTTCTCTTTCAGCAGGGATGATTGCTTGGCACAACGGGCACGGGGTATGTGGCTGAATTAAGACGTTCTTTATCTGAGGGCCAGATTAAACGTGTGCTTCTAACCTTGTTTCTTTCTGTTTCCAGTGCATCCACCGAGATGTAAAGCCAGAAAACATCCTGATAACAAAACACTCCGTCATCAAACTTTGTGACTTTGGATTTGCTCGCATACTGAGTGAGTGCCAACTCACTGCTTACTTACATGGATTGTTAACACATGAAATGTCAAACGAAGTGTAGGATCAGCTTTCAAACACCAGTAAAGACTCACTGGGCTTTGGCGCACGTGTAAATCATCCTATATAAAGGCTGGTGGGTTTTCACAGAGAAGCTCTGCTAAAGGCTGGGTAGAGACCCCCAAACCAGCTTGAAGGGAGCTAGGCCACGCACCCAGGTGCCAAGTGCCTCTGTAAACAAACGCCTTCTGAGCTCCCTGCTGGTGCAGCCGGACTGCTGGTGGTGCTGGTGCTGGTAGATAGACGTTGGCCTTGGGCATCTTGGAGCTGCCCAGCCGTTGCTTATGCAATGCTGGAGACACAGCTGGAGTTCCCTGGCAGGAGGAGCCCCTCTGGCAGAAGGCGCTGTCTCGGCAAACAATGGCTTCACATTTTCCGTTGTAAATAAATCCCCTAATCTTTTTTTTTTTTTTTAGCTCTTGTTCAGACAAATGACATGGGCTTTGAGAACTGACCACTAGCTGGTGCAGGGCCCTGCTGTGGAGCTCTGCATATTTTCATTTCAAGAAAAATATGATCTTTATTTTTTCCAAATCTTAAGTGTTTCCAAAGTTGGGTACTGCTAGTGGCCAGTGGCTCATCCTGTTGTTGTAGCTTTTGCCTGCCCAGGAGGTGCCCCAGCCTGTGTAACAACTGATGGCGGCTCATTTGCCTTGTTCTGATCCCACATTCCTGTTTGTGTCTCTCCTTCCTGACCCCCAACCTAGCTGGTCCGAGTGATTATTACACAGACTATGTGGCTACCAGGTGGTACCGCTCTCCGGAGCTGCTTGTGGGAGACACCCAGTACGGCCCTCCTGTGGATGTGTGGGCGATCGGCTGTGTCTTTGCAGAGCTGCTATCCGGGGTCCCCCTGTGGCCTGGCAAGTCCGATGTCGACCAGCTGTACCTCATCCGGAGAACCCTGGGTAAGTGTCCCCTCTGCACCGCTCAGAGCCCCGCTCTTCCTGATGCTTTTGGCAGGACTGGAGCTTGCTCAGGAGGAGTTTCCTCTGTGGTGGAAATCGGGATTAGCCAGGAGGTGAATTTACACAGTGGATCTCTCCCTTTAGTGGGTGCTGGCTTTATTTGAGGTATTGCTGTCCTTGAAAGGGAGCTGGGTTTTCCTGGCACGACTTCCACACACACATTTTGTTAGGAGATTGTGTAGTTGGAGTAATAGAGGCTGCTGCAGGTCCTGGCAGGATTTGGGGAAATGAAGTTGGCATCCACGTGGGTGGTGACCGTTCTTCAGAAAAAGATCTGTGGGGCAGAGTTGGCATCAGCTGGTATGAGCCAGCAGTCCCAGGCTGTGGCTAAAAGGCTCGCAACGGACAGGGCTGCATCAGCAGGATCGTTGCCTGCAAACTGCCCGAAACCTTTAGCAGTGGTGGCCTCTGGGAAGCTGGGTCTGGTGCTGGGCAGTTTAAGGAAGAGGTGGGATGTGTTAGGTGACCACCGGATGCCCCTCCTGGTCCTTTGGGGTGGCTCAGTGACTGCTGGGGTGTGGGGAGCACGGGGGCAGCCCCGCAGGAGGCACAGAAACACCTGCCTGTGCTGCTGTCCTTTCACATCTTCAGCTGCCACCACACAGAAAAACGAGTTGCGTGTATCAGAAAGGACCATGAATGTTTTGCGTAAAGATCTGAAAAATTCAGGTATTTTCCAGGGTCTGGTACCAAGGAAAGCGGTCTTTAGATAACAAACAGATGGATTTAGTTCATCACAGCTTTGGAGCTCTCATAAAAATTGCTGGTGCCTGCTGATGGCTGTGTGCTTAGGAAGGAGAGTGTGAACACTGAAAGTTGACTGTTCCACCTGTTTGTCTTTATTCACCAGGGAATTTTGGGAGCCACTCCGGATTTGAAACAGAGCCATTATCCATGTAACCATAAAAGAGCAATTATTCATGTAACATTTAAATTAATCCAGTCTCACAGATTCTGTTGGTGTGTAACATCTGATTTCTCAGGTGGAAAGGAACAACTCCCCAATTTTAATTGAGATTTGTTAGAATGAACAGAGAATTGTGATTTTTACTGAGCAGTTTATAATGAAGGTGACTGATGGCTTTAAAGAGATAAGCATCTTAGCTAGAGAAATAGCCAAACATTGATTGCTTCATCCTCCAGAATACATTTAAGCCTCCTCCTCCTTCATAATACACATTGTGTGTTAGGTGAGTTATAATTTCCTTTTAATGATAGGGTTTCAGCCAGAGGAAATTCCCTTTTGATCAGGTGATGGGCTGAGGCAGTGCTTACAGAGAAAAGCTCCTTGGGCAAAGCTGTGTAGTACGGTGGTTTGGCTACTGTACTGGCTCCTTTGTTACGGGTTTGATTTTAACATTTTGCTTGCTCTGAGCTGCTTGAAGCTTCAGAAAAGGGCCATGAAGCTGCATTGGGGAAAAGCTGCAGCATGTTCCTGTTGGGGCTGCATTTCTGCTCTTTTCTGGACAACATCATCAGGAGTGCACAAAAAGAATTTCACCCAACAGAAGTAAAATTTTAATGAAGCTGGAACAGTTGCAGTTAGCCTGCCCCCTTCCAGCAGTCGGAGAGAACACGACTGTTTATGCAGACACGCTGCCTCTTAGGAACCCTTTTCCTTTGAAAATGCTGAAACACGGTGTTAAGTGTGGGGAGGAGGCCGGCAGAGCCCTGCTTACCCTCCCTTGAACAGCACACGCCAACAAAGTGTGCCCACGCTGCTTTGCGGCCACCTCCAAAACAAACAAGTGGCTTCTGCCAGTCACTCATCAGAGCCCAGGGCTGGCCCATCGTGTCTGATGTCAGCAGGCAAGTTAGCTGCTGATCTGGTCTTGCTTAACGCTTTGGGAAGGATCCTTGGCTGAAGCTGGGTGCTGTGGCACGGCTGGAATCTCCAATCCGAGTAGGTGTTTGCAGAGCACCCTCTAGCTATGCTGCTGGGACCTGTTCCCCCACTCACTGACACACACACCCGAGTTCGGTCAGCGCACAGTGGACGTACAGGTGCTGGCACAGAGCAGACATGTTTGTGCAGCTTAACTGCCTTGCCCACCTCATTCCCTGGTGTGCCACCGAGGGGCCTTTTTGCTAGGGGAAAGCCACATTTGCAGTTACCCAAATAATGCGGTGATAGGATCTAGGCATTTGGCATGGGGAGATACAGAGAAATAACGTATTTTTCAAGGCCCCCAGCCATAGTGGCCACAGTTCATAAAAGCCACTCTGTTGCAAGCACAGAAACTCAGAAGGTGCACAGCAGTGGAGTATTCCTGCTCCAAAAACTGCTGCCGCCAGCTGAATTTCTTTGAGCTCTTGACAGCACAAGGCCCTGGGCAGCTGTGACTGCGGGCAGCTTGAGCTGCGTGGCCCTGCCTTCCATTCAGCACAGTCACATGGCTGTGGGATCACTGGTGTCCTGGATGGACATTAGTTTTCACAAAAGAGCATTTAACCAGCTCGCTTGATGGTACTCCATCACTTTAGATGTTCTCTCGGATGGTGTCAGCCTCGTTAGAGGATATAAGCTTGTTCAGTGCAGGGACTGTAAAAACAGCAAATTAATCTGACTTTTTTTTTTTATTCTTGGTCAAAGGGGATCTTATTCCCAGGCACCAGCAAGTGTTCAGCACCAACCAGTTCTTCAGCGGGGTAAGAATTCCAGACCCAGAGAGCATGGTAAGAGCTCCCTCCAGACGTGCTTCCCTTCAGCCTGGTGCTAACCAGCAGTCTGTCTGCAGTGCTAAGGAGACACGGTGTTTGGACAGAAAAATGGTCCTGCTTCTTCTTACCCAGAGTACAGGTGCTGTCTGCTTCGGAAGGAGAGTTGAAAAAGCCTCACTTGCTCAGCTTCACCAGTCCTTTGCTGTGTGGCATTTTTCCCTGTCCAAAAGCTTTGCCCTCTACTTTGCCGATGTACACTAGAGTATTATGTGGGGGTGGCTGAACCCTTCTCCTGACATTCTAACTGATACCCTGCGTAAAAGCAGTTAAATGCTCAACCTCTGCTCCTTCTTCCTGCTTCTGGTAGCACAGCAGCCAACCTACCCGTCCCCAGTAATGCCAGGCAGCTCACCTCCAAGCACATGAAGTGACAAATGGATTTTGTGAGGTACAGGTCATGCTGCTATGGAAAGCTGGTTCTCTGTATCCTCATGAATGAAAAGCTTGCTAATAGGAGTACGCTGACTTTTTTTCTTTTTCCTCCCCTCCAGGAGCCGTTAGAAATTAAATTCCCTAATATTTCATACTCTGCTTTAGCTCTCATGAAGGTAAGAACACTACAGAATACTACTACAGCTAGTGGAGGAGCTCTGCACTGAGACATAGCAAATGCAGTTTTGCTTATCAGACAGTCAAATGGTTTGAGAGTTGGCTACTGAATTACCGGAGATCCATTGAAAAAGAGAGCTGGAGGGGATTTGGAGAGGACTTTTAGTCCACTCCTCCCTAATCCACTCATGTTTACCATGGAGGTGGAAAACCCTTACCAAGATGCAGTAAATGGAAACTGTGAGGCTGGAGACATTGAACAGAGGTGCAGCTGTGGATAATACTAGCTATGCCAAACACTGCAACACCACGGCCAGTGCCATAGTGGATTCCCCTGTTGAGGAAAGTTGTTCTAGTTCAAATGAAAGTTACGGGCCTCAGTGGTTTGTAAGGCTTGATGGTTTGCTGCACCATACAGTTGTAACTGCCCCTCCAGCCGCACTTTCTGTTGCAGCCTTGTGGCAATTGTTCAGTGTTGGCTGCTTTGCAATCTTCCTGCTGACTCTGAAACGCCACACTTAGAATCCATAAAAAAAAGAAAGATAAACACATGTATCTGTGCGAATACTCGTCGGCTGTGGTGAGTAGCTGGAATTGTGCAACCTGTTTAGCGATCCTTTACTTCATCTTTTCTAAGGGCTGCCTTCGTATGGACCCTGCAGAGAGGCAGACATGTGAGCAGCTGCTGCAGCATCCCTATTTTGACAGCGTTAGGGAGGCAGCGGATCTGGGGAAAGAACACGAAAAAACGGCTCGGAAACCAGCCAGGCTGGCTCGGAAGCACGTGCCAGGGGTAACATTTTCATAGCAGTATTTAATGCTCTGTGCCTAAGGAGGGGACTGGTTCTCTTTGCTTGGCTCCCGGGAGGTGGGCTTGTGCTGGCAGTTAACGGTGGGAGAGAGCTCCTGCATCCGACTGATCTTAATTTTAGCCCCAGGAGCAAATGAACCTCCTGGGGAAAGAGTAACTCAGTACAAACTGAATCCTGCATTGTGGCTCCATTGAGACTGGGGATAAGCAGCACGGCAATGTGAAAGATCGGGTTTATCCAGGAATGTGCATTCCTGACAAAGAACAGCGGGATAGCTGAACAAACTGAACAGGCTTGCGGGGGTAGTTTAATTTGGAGTTCTTTGGGATCTTTTTGGTGCTTTTGAGTCCCAAATTACAGAGATGGCAAAAATGCCCAGTTCCACGTGTTAACTGCTGATGGGATGCGATCCCGTACGCAGTTACACAGTGCACTGGGTGTTTCTGCAACTGGAGTTGCCAACCAAACAGCTCCCTGCCATTTCAGTCTTTCCAGGCTGCAGCCCAAGTCTCCAAATCCAGCCTCATGCTCAGCGGTTCTCTCTTCCTGTGAGCCACATTCCCCATGACAGCTCTAACACTGAACTAGTAACATGCAGGGAAGCTGGAAGTGTAGGATGGAGAACTGCTGCAGCATATCAATTCCTGGATCAAACTGGCTCGCCTCTTCCATTTCTGTGACACAGGACATAACAGGAATATTTGTCTTGCCCTGGATGACTAGAAGAAATACCTTTCATGAGCTGTTCTGGTTGCAGTTGTGTTGTAGAACGCCTGACCCATCACTGGTTTGAAAAGTACAGGGTCACAGTATGAATAGTTTTATAGCTTATGTTCCATTTTGAAAAATGAAATGCACGCTTTGTTCTCATTTCAAACAAATACACACCAGGTAATTTTTTTCTTCAGTTCCAGTGCCTGCCTCAGTTAACCAGCAGTAAGGTTCTGCCGGCTTTGGACAGCAAGAAGTACTGCTGCAAAACAAGGAAATCAAACTACCATTTCCCCAACATCTAACCAGATCGCAGATGAAAAACTATTTATTGTTCAAAGTTCAAGTCATTCAGAATTCGTATAAGGAGGATATGTGGTAGAAAACTAAATTAATTCATGTTGTGACCTGTCTAAAAGTGGTCTGTAAAGTAACGTACTCTGGGTCACTAATGGAAGGTAAGTGATGCGCAGAGAGGGCGCCAGGCTCGCGTCAGTCAAGTGTTCTGCATACAAAGGAAAATACATTTGTTTTGCTTTAATTCGCGGTTGTGTACTGGTTCAGGATTACTGCAACCCAGTGTTTACAGCTTGAATTTAAAAACTCTCGCCTATCTGTCGCCTGTATTTCAGACTTGGCAGAAGAACTGCAACCTTGCCAAATAAATCAGAGGCCCACTGTGTCAAAACAGCAGTGCTGCTTTAGCCTGGGGCTCAGGCACTGATCCCGCATGGAACTGTCAGTGCGTTGCCGATGCAAGTAGAAGACAGACGTATGTGTTTGCAGAGAGGCTGCCTAATGGCTCCGGTTAGCTACAAACCTGCTGAAATAGCACTGCTATAAAGATATGTCTGTCTTATGTATTGCATTTATAGACCACAAAGTATTAAAAGTACTGGTAGTGACTTTGAATGGAAGGCTCCACAGGCACTGTTACCAGGAGGAGAACATACAAACAATAAAACCTGTTGTTTAGGCTTTTTGGAGTTTCTCCTGCGTGTCTCTTCCTTGCATTATGAGGTTGTTTTTATTGGCTGTTTCTGTCAATAGTGAAGTCACTCGTCTGTAGTTTTGTTACAGAAAATAATTCACGAGTATCATTCATTTATAACATTGGCTAGACGCAGGCAGGAATCCTACCTAAGCGTGTGCATTAGAATGATTCTTGGGTTTTGTGTAATCTCAGGATGCAGTACTGTGTTGATTTTGAATAAAAGAACTGTAGCTTCTTTTTCTGATTTACTGGATGTGTTTTACTGTGTAAAGTTTTACTACTGGGCAAGAAACGTCCTCCTGCTTGAAACCTAGAGCAAAAACGTTTTCTTTTCCCAGTACTGTTCTGTGTTCGACACCAGTAAAAGGAATTCCAATGGGACAGATGCCCTGTCCTCACAGAGCATGCCTGTCTGCGTGCCTGTCTACCTTTTATTTCATATTATGTGTTAATGTATTTTAATCTTGAACATTGTGTCCGGAGGTAGTTTTGGTTACACTCAGAAAGCTTTGGCATTCCAGTATTTTCTTTATGGATATTCAGCCCTCTAATCCCGTACATGTGCAAGGTGCTGCAGCACCCGGACGCTGTCTGTGAGCGGTCAATAGCCCAGCAACCAGCTCCCCGGTGCGGCTTCATTTCTAGACCCTGTTCCTGCCCACCCTCTGCTAGCAGGTACCAAGGAGACTCAGCCCCATGCTGCAGCTAGTGCAAAATGTTATCCTTTCCGCTGCCTGGCATCACTTCCTTCAGAGGACAAGCTGACCATCAGGGATCAGAAAAGAGACTCTCGGTGATGCAGAGGTAGCCGTGTCTGAGACATCACTATGAAATCTTGCTTGGAGTCGTCGCCTGCTGCCTTTCTCCCCTACCACCAAAGCTAGGACTTTGACTAAAAATGCTATATATTCCTGAGGGTGAATTAGTTAGCAGGAGTGATACGGATGCAACTAAAGAGGTACCCAGATCTAACTTAGTCCATGTCAGCACACAGCAAAAATGTGTGCAAGGGCATAGCTAAGAGACCCTGCTTCTCCCCCAATACAGCAGTGTTCAGTTCCTCAGCTCAGTCTTCAGGAGAAGGTTAGACTGCCTGGGTGTAGATTGCTCCATTTAAAACGAACAGAGGCTACGTGAGTCAATGCGTGAAGAAAAGAAAGGCTGATAAGGTATTTTATTAAGTCGGCACCCATTGACTGGGGAAGAGTCTCAGAGAGTAAACAGCTCTCATTACTGCAGCATCTACAACACACAACAGAAGTGTACAGCACTGCTGTTTCACAGCACTGACATTCTTCGCACTGATATTTTGCACAAGAATTCCTGTGCAATAAAATATTTGAACACTTCTAATTGATGTATTAACAGCTTCCTACAAAAACAGGGGAAAAAACCAACGATGCCCAGAAGCCTACCTTCTCTGTTGTCAATTCGCCATACAGTTTAAGCTTCATAAAACTTAACTGCATGAAAGACTGCGTACAGCTTTTAAGGCTGCATTGGGAGATCTGGGCTTATTTCCATACCTGGAAATACAGTTGCGTCTACAACTTAATTTATGCAACATATGATAAATACTGTGAAATCGAATACATCTCAGTTACGTGCAACGGTGTTCATTCTAAATCCAGCTCCAGCTCTAGGTTGGGCAGCGCTTGCTGAAGGATGTGAACCGTCGTTTCTTTCTCTCTTATTCCAGGAAGGTCACTCAGATACAAATATTCAAGACTCCTATAAATATTTAAAAAGAAAAGTCAGCAACTACTATTTAACTGTTGACACAGAAATTAGAGAAAGGATTATTCTATCATAGTTATTTTGAGTATTTTAAAAGGTTACTGGTTCTAACAGAAGTTTTTTTCTGAAGTGGGAGCTTACAGTTCAGCACACCATAAGTGAAAAAAACCCAAACCCTAGATTTTTTTCCTTCTACACAGCTTAAGAAGAGATCCTGGACCTCCCCGCACCATGAAGCTTCCTTTACATTAAATAGCATTTAATAATTTCAATAGCAATTCAGTAAAAGTTTTTTTAATGCAAACAACAGAATAATATATACAGAGTCCTTAATAATAACTTTCTGTAGGATGAAATCGAAGTCACCACGTCACCTGTTTGCAGAGGTCTGTAACTCCCTGCAATACTAAACAGTTCCACGTTACTTTAAGGCCACTGTTCACTAAAGCACCGACGGATGTTCTTTAGAGCTGCAGAGGTGCACAGTATCCAACCCACACTGCTTCCCACGCCGGAGCGCTAGAAAACACAGCTCTGCCCTAAGACCTTTTAGGCTACAGTGAGCACGAGGTAACTGAGCGATAAGAAGCCGTGTGAGGTATAGAACAACAATAAACGTTACAGGACACTATCAAAGCCCGCCCTGCAAAAGAGCTGCAGCACAGGGGTCAGGAGTAGAAACTAAGGTGATCATTAATTACTTATTCCCAAGCAAAACCCACCTCGCGAGTCAACGTGAAAGGAAGCTGTACGCATTCACTGTTCTTGCAAAGGTTGCGCATGGGCAGAGAGTGCGCATCTAGTTTGTGCAGCAACCAACACTGCCTAAGTTACTTCAAGTGTGAACGGGAGATGCTGTGCTCAGCGCTAAGGACAGGACCGCAACTATAGATTCACGTACTGCAGCGGATGGTCCTGGCTTTCTCAGCTGCAGGCCTCACTGCTACACAACTCCCTGACACCTGCCTTAAAAGGCTGATTAACATGCTTGTGTTAATCCACATCTGTCTTTTCAGAGCTATCCACAACGCTGCCTTCAATGCTCGAAGCAGCGCCATCCCTCCCAGGCTGTCATTCGTGTCAGTCCCCAAACCCAGCCATCCCACAGTCCCACACGTCTGAAACAGCCCACAAACATTCAGACTTTAGCCCTTCCAGTCAACATCACCCAAAACCGCAGGGTGGCAACAGCTAGGGAGTAAGAAGAGCTCGGCGGCTCACGTACGTCAGCTTGTGAAGTGCAATGATGCCTTTATCTGTGACATTCCCACAGGAAATTATCTTCAGCTGGAGAAGACTCTTCTGTAGATTCTTCGTCTTGCTGAGACGAAGCAGACACTCGTCCTGGATGTAAATACACTTCTGCAGCTTGATTTCTGTAACATGTTCAAGACCATCTGGAAAGACAGAAATGAGTGCTTGCTTCACAACACCAGGAACAGCCCATGCTCCTCAAGTTCTCGGTTGCCAATTTAGTGACTGCCTCCAAAACCACACAGCAACATGCTCCTCTATACAGCGAAGCCATAACGCACAATGAGGCTCCAAAGTCTCTTTATGGGAATTAAAATATATGAAAACCTCAGGGTTTGTATCCTTTGGTAAGCTTCTAAGAGCTCTGACATGGACAAGTAACAAAAAAAGCTCTACAAGTCCGGGAGATAAACAATGACTCTGACTTAGGAACGTACTCGTGCAGGAAATTCAAGGCACCCTGCCAATAAAAAAATAAAATGGTCTGTTCCCCATTTTGGTTTTGTTATTTAAAGGAGCCCTGAAGCAATCTTTTTTTTTTAATTTTCTAACAAACTGAGAGCTTGCTGCTTTTCTTGTGTGTTTGAAGACATCATAAATGCCTGGAGAACAAGCAGTATTATAATTTCACAGACACCAAAAACCTCACTTGGTTTAGAACAAAAAGACTATTTAAAGTCATGCTTTTTGCTACCAACTACTTAACTATGAACTCAATGAAACAGCAAATCTTTGTCGCACTTCCTTAGTGCTACTCTCACTTTGGGTAAGGGCTGATGAAGTTCCCAATCTCTTTCTGCTTCACACCACACCTCCAGCAAAATCTTAGGAACTGCTGAATATTTGTAGAGCCATTTTAAGGGAAAAAGGAAAAACACAGTATCTCTAGATCTTACTAAGGAATGAGAAAATCACCCAGTTATTCACATTTTGATGCAACTGAAAGAGCTAAGACCATTCAGTATGATCTTTGCACAGCTGTGTCTACATTACCCAAATAGTCAAATCCTCTGTACATGATGCAAGAGTCAGTGGCATTAATTGCTTCTATCTTGTATTTCCCCAAGGGCCCTGTTGGGAGACCGTTGTAGTCCTGCTGCCATTTCTGATAGCCTTGATAGCGCACCAGGGCACCACATCGCAACAGCCATTCTGAAGCTGCCCTGTCAGGGCCAACGGCTTGTATACGTTCGTAGTCCACCCTGCCAAGACAGAAAGAGCATTCACGTGGGTTTTATAATGCAGCAGATTTATTGTCTTGGCAATAATAATATTGCACAACAAATATTTGGGTATGTGCACAGTAAAATGTCAGAAAAGGAAAAATATTATTTACTCGAAGTGGCTTATATAGAATTATTTGGATCGCGATGGTTCTTAGTCTGGCACGAGGTTTTTTCAGATTTGTTTTAAATGGCAGTTACTTTAGGTAAGAAAAAAAAAATATAAATGCAACTTGACTTGGCATGTGTTTACTCTTCTGATTGTTTCTTTCCATGTCTGTAAGGAGAGATAAAAAACACCTTTCTCTACCCAGAATAAGGCTTTACAACAATTACAAATTTGTCTCCCAACTTAACATTGCCTGTCACATGTACGTCACTCCTGAAGCCTTCTTCTCAAGAATCACAGTATTTCAAAAAGAGACACACTTCAGCAATTAGTTAAAATCCTTGAGTCCATTCAGGAAAAGGATGTCTGTCTGAGTCTGGTGAGGAATGCTGAAGACAGAAGCAGAGGCCTGGAAGACGCTCCTGCCTCGTTGAGCTTCCCACCCCATTACAGCCATCAGCTACACCGCGCTACCCTTTCCACAGAGCTAGAAGACATAAAGCAAAACTATTAGCTACTAGCAAAAGTTGCGGGCAGAGGAAGAGTTTTGCAGAGAAAGCCTTTATCTTTCTAACAGCAAATGCAAAACCCTCGTGTGGCTGAGTCACATTGTAAATGACGGGTTGGTGAGATGCTTTTCTGAGTAAGTAAAGGGGGCATGGTTGTGCTACTGGTTTAAATGCAGTGGGAGGTTGAAGGACGACTAGAATTTAAGGAGAGAACCCACATCGCCAGCTTGCCTCAGCCACCCCGGGCAGGGGAGCAAAGCACACATGTCCTGTGGAAGGCCACAGCTTTGTGAGTGGGACCAGGTAAGGAACGACCCCTGCCAAGCACCAACGTGCGATCTGGGGGTAACAAAGCGCTCTGAAAACAGGAAAGGTTCTCTCCAGTCCTGGGATTTGATTTTCTCTGCTTCACAAACCGCACAGTGGCCGCGTGGGACCCGTTCACTGCCTCGTGCACAGCAAATCACTCTTACTTGTTGAACACGGCGTTCAGCCATCCCCAGAAGCGTCTGCAGGCGCCCAGCCGCGGCACCTTGCTCAGGCTGCACGCCGGCTGCGCAAGTCTTCCCAACAGCACCATGTTCTTGAAAAAAAGGAGAGAGGAGAAATGGAGACGTTATCTGGAGCGTCAGCCCCAGCTCCCGAAGCACCGGGACCAGTACTCGGCTTCCTCACAAGGCCTAACCCGGTCTGTCAGCCCAGCAGGAGCGACAGCTGCGGGGGGAAGCCCCGGGACTCAGCGCCCTGAGGGGAGGCCCCACCGCCGCCTCAGGGCTCGATCCGCCCGGCGGCCTCACCGCGCCGCCGCCCTCCCGCTGGGCTGCCCCCAGGGACCAAGCAAGCGAACCGTACGAGGCCGACGCGACCCGGCCCGGCCCTCCCACGGCCGCCCCTCACCGCCGCCACGGAGCGGGCACGGAGGAGGAGCCCGGCCCAGCGTGTATCACCGCCCCCAAGATGGCGGCGGCGCTGCTGCGGCAGCAGGCGGGCGGCGGAGTGGCCGCGGCGCCGTGGCGGGCCCAGCGCCGCCAGCGCAGGTGAGGCCGCGGGGGGGGAGGACCGGGGGAGCCGCCCTGCGTGAGGCACCGTCGCCTCTCGTCCTCCTCGGCGTGCCCGCTCAGGGCAGGACGGCGGCCATGGGGGGCCGGCGCCGGGCCGTCGCCCTCCCCTGAGGGTCGGCGCGGCAGGCGGGCTGCCCCCCACGCTGTCGGGCTGAGCTCACGGCCGTGTCTGTCTCCGTGCAGCACTTTCGACGTGGCGGTGGTGGGCGCGGGAATCGTGGGGCTGGCCTCCGCCCGGGAGCTCCTCCGGCGGCACCCCTCGCTAGCCTTCGCCGTGCTGGAGAAGGAGCAGGAGCTAGGTATGGTGCCGCTGTGTGTTCCTCAGCCGTGGGTTTGGGGTTACCTGGCGTCAAGTCTCTCACAAACGTTTACTGAAGCACGCACTCGCCAAAGCCGCGGCATTTCACGAACACTCGTGTAAAGGGAAGCTCAGTTTTCGGGTGGGAGAGCGACCCTCAGAGAGCACCCGCCCTCGTCGCTGAAGCGGGCAATGGATTCCCCCTGGGAAGAGCATCTTCGTCCCCAGGCACCGCCGGCTTTGCCCTCACGAGGGGTTTCTTCCTCCCTTTGCCCTTCGGTGGAGAAGCAGAGCTGTCACCAGCCTGTGCTTCGCTGCTGGGACTTCAAGTTAGGACTTCCAAGTTAAGAAAGACTGAACGTTGCCGCTGCGTTGTTTGAAAGCGGCAGGTCTTAGTGGCCTAGGGCTCCAGCAGCAGCAGGGATTTCGGGGAGAAGGACAGGGAGTGTGAACAATTCGAGTAGAGAGCAGTGGAGGTTGCAGAGGGGTGAGGGCAGGCCCACAGAGCCAGAGGCAGAGAGGATGCGAAATGGTGCCAGGACAGGTTTTTGGTGGGGCGTGAGGAGAAGAGTGAACAGCATAGCGTGATGGTCGGTGGGTAGAGGTGGGGGCGGGCCGGGAAGCGGAGCCTGGCAAAGGTCTGGGCAAAGTCTGCACCTGGCAATTAATTGCCAGAACTGTAAACCACAGTCATTTGCCCCGTGTTTTGGGATATTCCTGTATGTGCTGGGCAAGGTGCTGCCATTTGCATGGGAGGCCAAAGGTGACACAGGAGTGACTGGGAAGATACGGTTAATTACTGACCCAGCATTAGCCAGCGTAAAATGGCACAGCTCCCGGTCTGGCCTGCTTGCACAGGAAATCTTGAGGCACTGTGCACCTGAGCATCTGTGCTGGCTTTGGAATAAGAAAGAATGAGCCCCATTGCTTCATTTAAAGCTTTTCTGGCTCGCTTAAGTACGAGTACAGTTCATCAGTCTCTTTACGCCAAGGGCTTATGCAGATAGCCGGTCACTCAGGGTAGGTAGGGGCAACCCCAAGCAATCACATCAACAGCTAGCTCAAAATAAGACCTGTGAGCCCAAGCTCTTGATTGAAATAGCTTTATCAGCCAGGCTGTGCATCACTCGTGAGTTGTTACATGTATGATATGAAGCGGCTTTTTATTTCCAAGACAGGGGCACACATGACGTGATTAACAGTTGTGTGAGTGCGAAGCAGGGATGACCTTTGGGAGTCAATATTTTAAGAGAGAGAACCTGCCCAAATTACTTCAATAAAAATGTTTGTGATATTTTCCCCCTCTCTTTTACTTAGTTACAAAGAGGAAATAGCAGCCCGGTCCAGTTCACAAATACTTGAAAAGCCTACCCGGCCTGCCAGCATGTCCAAAGAAATGGAGGATTGCACAGACAGTATGTTAGATGAGGCTTTTAAGGCTGCTTTTAATTTTAAAAATTGGATTTCTTACAATCAATTTTAACACGTAGAAAATTTGATTGATTGGCCTGCAGTTGTAGCTCTTGGAGGAAAAACTTGTGATTTGTTTTGTCTTTTTTTCTTTCCCCTGTTGATTCAACACACTGGAAGCTGTGATGGTTTATTATTAACCAGGTCTTGCTGTGTCAGTATTTTGCTAGTCTTTTGAGGCTGAGGGAGGAATTGTATTTGCTCTTCAGTTACTTTATTTGAGCATCCCTTGTTGTAACGCTGAGTTAGGGCAGGACCTTGAATTGCTCGCTCTTCTGACAGCTGAAGTAATGAAGATATGAAACAATCATGGGAACACATGTTTTAATAGCGTATTTTTCTTTCTATTTAGCTCATCACCAGAGTGGACATAACAGTGGTGTGATTCACAGTGGGATTTACTACAAACCCGGATCTCTGAAAGCGAAGCTGTGCGTGCAGGGTGCAGCCCTCTGCTACGAGTATTGTGACCAGAAGGGAATACCTTACAAACGGTGTGGGAAGGTATAGGAACTGCTGTGTGTTCTTGCTTTACCTTTGGGAACTGCATTTGTCTAATGTACGTTACAATGTGTAGCACGGGCCTGGTTGTGGTCTTTCGCCCGAGAGCAGAGTTTCTGCAACACTTGGCTACCTTCAGGATGGATGTGCCTTTTCCTTTTCTTCTTTCCAGCAACTCTGATCAGTTCCTTTTCTGGGCCTGAATAATAATTCTCCTCATCTGGGGGCTGAGCTGAAATAGCCCAGGTAATGGTGGAAGCCAGGCCCCATGGAAGGGCACCTGTGTAGCTCCAAGGAACACAAAGGTTCTCAGTATGTGCGTGCCATGCTTCTTGGCGTATCAGGCTCCAAATAGACTCCATGACTTGAGAACAGCTCCACATGTCACCCAGCTACATGCATTTGTGCCGCGTTGCATCCAGCTAACACAACCTGAAATGCCAAGGACAGAAGAGCGGCTGTACTTCTTCAGCATGGGGTCTGCCCAGCCCTGCGTCCTGTTTCTGGAAGTGTCTGTAAACAGAGACCCAGGAAGGAATGAGAACAGAACAAGCAAATAATTAATTCTCGCAGCTTCCAGCTATTTTCAGCTCAGGGTGTTTTCTGAGCCTGATCTCTTTTGTCTGTAGTGACTCTCGATGGATTTCTCTTCCAAGTGTTTTTCAATTGAAGGCTTTTGCATCAGAGCATACCTTGATGAGCAGTTCCAGAGATCAACAACCCCCTGCATGAAGAGTTTCATCATTTCGAAACAGGCTCCTACCAGCTTCATCTGATGGCCCCTAGCCATTGTGTTGGAAGAGGTGGTTGAACAGTTGATCTGTGCTGACACTCTCCAAGTTGCACGTAATTTCACATCCCCTCCTCCACCAAAGTCGTCCCTTCCAGCTGGTGAGTCTTAGTCTACTCGGTCATTCCTCTTAGAGGAGTTTTTTCATGACTCTCTCCAGCCAGTCTTCATTCTCTAAACCATTTCTAGCGTAATGCATCTTTGATAGAAGATGAGGACCACAACTGCGCACAGCATCCAAGGTGTGGTCAGACTCTGGATTTCTGCAGTGAGATAGTAGAGTTCTCTGACTATCCTGTATCCTTTTCTTAGTTGTTCCTAACATTCAATTTAGGGCTTTTCATCTGTCCCTAGGCATTGAGCTGATGTTCCCATAGCATTGTCTATCCTAACCCCAAGATCTTGGTCCTGAGTGATAACTTGGATTCCATCATTTTATAGTGAGGCTAAGACCGCTTTTTCTGCAATCATTGTTTCACATTCATCTGCATCGAGTTTCATCTGCCATTTCGTTAGCTGCTCGTCCGCCTCAGAAGGTCCCTCTGCACTTCTTTACAGTCAGCTCTTGTCTGAACCACCTTGAGTCACTTTAAACCTTCATCTGACTTTCTCACCTCCCTGCCCCTTTCCAGGTTGCTCATAAACAACTTGGACGGCATGAGCCTTTCTGTTAATGCAATGCAGACCCTACCCGATGCGACAAGTGCCACTTCCAGGCCCCCTAGCTCAGCACGCACTGGGGTGCAGAGCAGAGATCCCTGGATGTGGCAGTGTTGATAGGCCCCGCACCAGGCAGGTGGTGTTTGTCCTGGCCTGGCTGTGCACGGTGCTGTGCTCATGCTGTGCTCCCCCTGCTGCGGCGCTGGTCGCAAGATGGCACTGTGGATTTGTGCAGCGATACACCTGGAGTTACAAGCCTGCTCTCAAGTCGGAGCACCGAGACTCCAAACTTGCTCTGTAGGAGTCAATTTGAGCTTGGGCAGGGCTAGCACTGACCCAGAAGTGTTGTCGGTCCTTTGCTGACACTGAATCTGTGTACTTCCCCAGCAGCGAGTATTCCAGGGAAGATGATGTTGAGGCTTTCCAGCTGGCTTTACGTACAGCAGCCCCAGGCTTGGAGAACTTAGTGCCTTCTCAATGCAGAGGTGCCTGCGTTACCAGACGTGAGCTAGGCCTGGTGGTAGTATGGTCTGTGCAAACCTGGCACAGAAAATCCATAGCCTGGATAGAGCTCTTGTGATAGTTGTGAGCAAACTACATGGTTAAGCGAAGCGACACTGGTGCAGTTCAGTTCAGATGCCATGTCAGAACACATCTTACTCCTGTATTGAGACGGTTTGAGTTTATACATACCTCTTGGGTTAAGTTCAGTTTTATTTTTGGAAGCATCCCAGCGGCTCTCTAGAATCATATTCTCTTCTTTCACATTTGGATTTGTAGTCTCATGGTACTTTTAGCAAATATTATGCATTGATAGTAACTTACACTACAGTGTAACACTTTCCTTAATATATTAGTGCTTTCTTGGTAATAGTAGGTATTTATAGAATCTTGTGCAACTAATGGCACAAACCACATTTTTCCCCCTTGAATTATAATTCACTGTCCCCTCGTTCACTATTGCTTGCTTGTTAGCTTGGGCTTGATGCCAAACCTGAACTGGCTTTGTATGTTTTGCTCACTGGTGTGCCTTGTTATCTTTTTTCTGAAGCTAATTGTAGCCGTTGAACAAGATGAAATCCCAAGACTCAAAGCTCTGTATGAAAGAGGGCTGCAGAACAACGTCCCGGGTCTGAAACTGATTGGAGCGAAAGAAATACAAGCGAAAGAACCCTTCTGCAGGGTAAGGGATTTGCTTGGTTTTATTTGGCATACAAGACCTCAGTTTCTCAGGTGACATTATTTTTTAATTTAACATAAATATGTTTCTGGCTTTGAGGTAATTTGCGTGGGTGACAAGTTCAAGAGAGCCCGAAAGCCTACAAGAAATATAATTGTCAATGAAAATAAATGTATCCATTTATTTCTGGAACTTTTTAGCTCAGCCCAGTCCATCATATGCATTTGCCACTACGTACCCATCAGACCAGGTCTAACGGAACATAAGGCGATCCTGCAGGATCTTTCTCGCTGACACTTTTCACCCCAGGTTTCTCCTGCTCACCTGTTCTCACTCTCTTGCTCGTCAGTTCATAGTTCTTCAGTTCTCCATGTGCTGAAGTCATGAAGAGCTGCTGCTGCACTAACTGCAAATGAGGTGCTGGCTGTTTCGTGAGGGCCAGCATTCACACGTTAGAGGGCAAGTAGTCTGCAGCCTACAAAAGGAATCAGAATTATTTGAGGCTGTAAGTAGTAAGAGACTCTTTAGTTCCTCAGTCCCTGTGTGGGACTGAATTTAAAGGCAAATGGACAGAGCCTACAAGTGGTTCAAACTTCATCCTTTTCCTAGCTTTACACAGAGGTGTCCTCCATGATGCATCTGCTCAGAAACAAAAAAACCCACCAATGACAATGAGTGATTTTTTTTTTTTAATCTTTAATTTTTTCCCCTTCTCCTTGCAGGTGCTTGCTAGTATGTTTTTGTGGTTGATAGGCAGATTTTCCTTTGCACAGGTCAGAGGTGCTGTATCTGAGTTTATGCTGAGATGATTCTGCTCCCTCCCACTAAAATGAGTTAACTTACAGTAAGGCTTGATAGTGCAGCAATGAAAATTCCTTCCCATCTGTAAGTGTGGATTTGGATCAAGCCAATTTCAGTCCCAGTTGCTTCCTACACACGGGATTTGTTATGTAGCACTTCGCAGCTTGTTTATTTTCACATCAGGAGTAACCCGAGTGGTTTATGGAATACAGGTTTGTTGTTGTTTAGTTTATCTTTGATTGAGAAGAAAATCTGGATATAAATTCCTCATGCTGTTCCATCTGGCAGCTTGCTATTGGTGCAGCTGCGTGACTGATTCCTTACGAGTGTGTGTAGGTACAGACAAAAAATTTTCTGGGGAGGAATTTTTAAAAAAATTTTTTTTTAAACACTTTGTATCTGCTCATTAAAAC
>VZSC01016781.1:96223-106560 GCA_013398225.1 Steatornis caripensis | reverse complement strand
TTGATCATGACGCATCACTTGCCGAGACATTAACTACCGGCTTTGACGATACGTGGACGGGCCACCTTCACTTAACCCGGAAAAGGGACATGTATTCTATACATGTTCGATAAATAGTCACACTTGCAGCATCTCTGTGAGAGAAAGCACTCCTACTGTCCTTATTTTATAGCTGCAACTAGGAAAATATTGTGGTGCCATCTAGCATGATAAAAACTATGTGGGAAACTGAGCCTTTTTGATCTAAATATAATAAAATGTCTCTGAGAAACATTAAAAATTCTAGCTACACGCTGGACCTGAACCTTGCTTTCTGCTAGGACAAGTATAGGCTGTTGTCTAATTCAGAAGGGACTTTTCTCTCTGATATGCAATGCAGTAAGTGTGGAGATGGAGTCTTTTAGCCTCGCAGGAGGTATTGGCAACAGTCATGCATCAGGTAGAACTCCCAAGAGACCATTTGAAGGTGGAATTGCTTAGTACGTGGTGAAAAATAAGTACGTATTAGCTGAAGCCACGGTTAGGTAACCTGTTCGATCATTAAGCGCTCTGTCAAGAAGACTTGTTTACGCTGTAGTTAAACGATGGCTTATTCCACCGTAAGTAGTTTTTGCCATATTAGTTGTCAGCAAACACAAACACTGGAGCTGGCACGTGGAGAGACTAGGAACAAGCAGCCAGGGATGGGGAGACAGTGGTGCTCTCTTCTCAGCGGCAGCGCACATTATTCCAGATGGAATATTCTCTGTATTGAAGACCAGAGCCACGTATGGCCTTCACTGCTCTTCTGTATCTTTAATACTGTTTCAGGGTCTGATGGCCCTTGATTCTCCGTATACCGGCATTGTGAATTACAAACAAGTGGCCCAGTCCTATGCCGAAGACTTCCGGGAAGCAGGTGGGACGATCTTGACTGATTTCGAAGTTACAAACATGGAGATGGCTAAAGAAAGTTCTTCAGAAAGTGAAGATGGTAAGGCAGTTTTTTGCCCTCCGTTTACTAGAGTCTTGCCAAAGATTTTGTTCAGTACCCATGTGCTTTAACTGAATCACATTTCTGAACCTTCCTGTCTCATAGGGAAGAGATAAAAGGCAAAATTATGTTAGAGTGTCAAGCGAGCTCACTTTTTTCTCGGGCAGGTCACCCTTCAGCTGAAACATTTAATGCTGATGGAAGAAAATGACAGTGACAGAGGGAGTGGATTGGTCTCTCCTATTAAAATCAGATTTAGCTGAATATTGCATGTATATTCTTGTGGTAGTGCTTTTTGTTTATCCTGGAAGGCAGGTTGGATCAGTGCTGGTACACATACGGAAGAATAAAAAAACCCAAAACCCTATTAATTCATAAATACAGTTACGTCCTGCAATATCAGTTTTGTTAACAATAGTTGCTCCATAGCTTGGAGATCTTCCAGCGGAAGAACCCTTAATCCTGACAAGTTGCTTGTTCCATCAGTTTTTAGTTACGTATTCTATTAATTCCTTTTCTTGTCTAATTCTATTACAGGACTGAAGTACCCGGTCGTTGTTAGGAACTCCAAGGTAAGAACTAAGCTGAAGATTTAATTCCTTAATAGGAAGGTATTTCTCCTTTTCCTAAGAATTTTTGTTGAGTCCCAGCGGATTAATCAGCTCTCTTAAAAAAGTGACAAAGCTGCTTTTCAGTAACATGATCACTGTCATCTAGGACTGCTTTTATAGAACAACTGCAATCAGTTCTTAACAAAGCACACGAGCACGTTCAGCTTTTACTGTCTCCTGGGAATAATAACGAAAGCGTAACTTTCTGCTGCCTGCCTTATGTCTGACTGTATGCGTCCCTTATCTTCTTTATTTGCACATTCTTATGCTTGTTGTTTCCAAGAACTCCTTTTATTATTTCTTCATTTGGTGAGAAACACCTATTTTCATGTTTGTTTTTGATCTTGAGCATCTATAAAAATGATAAGGAGGCACTTAGGATTATTTTATCATCAGAAAGCCACAAGCTAATTTAGTAGAACAGGTGCATATACTGGTGTCATTCCTGCAAGTCAGTTAATGCTGCACAGGAAAAGGAGTTGTAAGCTTTTCAATTTCAGGAGAGAGTATCAGGACTCTTCTTGGGGACAGTGGGGGGAGACAAACAAACAAAAAACCCCAGCCTCACTCTCCCCCAGTAGTTTTTAAAGTTAGTGCTGCTGCTTTCTTGTTCTATTTCTGCTCTTTCATTTAAAAGTAGCTTCCAAAATCTGTTAGATTCTCTCGCCAAATAGATGTATTTTTAAAAAATTTTATTATTTTTATGGGAACACTTTTAGTTGAAGAAAAACTCCTTAGTGTTTGAAAATAAATAAACGTGAGCCGTATAGATAGATAATAGTTCGTGATCTTATTTATTCATTTAGATGGTAAGGTGTTTAGATATTTAACAGCTGTCCATAATTGCGTGCTATGAACTTGCGTAGCTTTCTGGATAAACTGCCGTGGGTACTATGACCCCTTCCAGTGTGTGGGGTGAAATCTGTTAACGGCCTTATTTAACCACATATATTGCGCTCACTTAGCTGCCCCACCTATCGTGTCCCTTCCGGCAGTGCCAGCCTGGCCAGGGAGCTGCAGGCTAGCCTGGCATCAGGGCTTTGTAGGATGCAGAGGTGAGGGAAGTGCCAGGGAGAGACACTTGGTTTGCTGGAGGAGCAGAGTCTTGGACGCTGATGCGTTGGGCCTCTGCCCGGTGCAATAAGGACGTTTGTGTTGTGCAGGAGGCTCTGTGTCCTGGGAACTGAGCCTGAAGGTAGCCTGCAAATCGATGACATGTTTCTTTTTTTAATTCTTTTTTCTTTCTTCCCCTCCCTACCCTGTTTTTATAGATTCTGCCAGTCCTGCCTGCCCAATGAATTGCCGTTTTAGCATAGTTCTCCAGGGAATAAAAGACACTATTATAAAATAATTAAATGAAACAACTAAATGTTTCTGCCTCCTTTTGAAAATATGTTTGGTTTTATTTCTGATCTTGACTTCTTTTTTTCCAAGGCTTGTAGGTGATGGGTGTTTTTTTAGTAGATAGGTTGAATTTTTGTGTGTTTTGTTTGGTTTTTTTCCCCACAGGGTGAGGAAATCTACTGTCAGCACATTGTGACCTGTGCAGGACTTTACTCAGACCGCCTGTCTGAGATCAGTGGTTGCAGCCCTGAACCTCGTATTGTACCCTTCCGTGGAGATTATTTGGTGCTAAAACCAGAAAAGTGCTATATGGTTAAAGGAAATATTTATCCGGTATGTACTCTCCTGTTTGCCTTTCACAGGGTACTCTGTACCTGTACACAGGTACAGAACTGCTAAAACTACAGAAATAAGGGCAGTATTACATGGTTATTTCTGTTAGAGCGGAGGTAGTGATGCACAACACGTGGACGTAGATTTAGTTGCTTTCTGACAGGACAGCTTGGTTTTGCTATTCTTGAGGAACGGGTGGAAGTACCACATGGGAAGTTTGCAGTCAGTTTTTTTGTTCGTGTTTTTGTTGTTGTTTTTTCGGTTTTGTTTTTTTAATAGGGAAAGAATGAAACATTTAGCATGATGGCCACGTGCCCACAAAAGCCTGGCTTCTTTATGTTATAAAATAAATCTGTAGGCAGGATTCAGAAGTCGGTGAGGGACAACAGTAAATAGTTAATTACTTAGACATAGGGTTTAATCTTGTGTGCTAATACCCAAAGCTCAGATTTGGATATTTGCTTCTCAACCTCATCTTTGAATTAGCTTTACTTTGTATGACAAAAAATAGACGCGGGAGGAAGAGGACAAGCTCTCTGCCATCTAATACAGACAAATAGTGTGATGAAGAGGAGCAATCCCAGACAGAAAGTGAAGTCAGCAAGCAGGAAGAGAGAATTCCTAGGGCAGCGTTTTAGGTAATTCATGCAGTACGTTGAAATACTGCCTGTCTGAATATGAACTTAGATTTGCCTGCTGAACACTGGAGCAAGTCACCCTAGGGAGATTGCGGAACTCTGGGTATTGGGTGTTTGTCTGACCTTTTCTCACCTGGGAGTGTTCAGGATCCTGTCTTGGGATGGGAGGGAGGAACTGGCTGGGATGTGAGGCTACCTTCCAGCCTTGTTTCACAGCTGTGTGAGGATAGCTTGTACCCTTTGAAATTTTTTGTTATGGCCAAATACAGTAATAAGATTAGAAAATTGGATGACTCTTACTCATACATTACCAGAAACGTAATGTAGTTTGTGGAGTGGTTGCACTAAGCTTTGCAAGTATTAAAAGCATATTTTTAACAGGAACATCAGTGCACTGAATACAGAAAAGGAACATATCTTAAACACTTTTTGGTCATAACAATACTGTTTTTTGAGAAGTGCCCAACACTTGCTTATTTTCAGACTATAACAGCGTCACCTCTGTAGCCACCTTTTCTAAAGAGCTAAAGGTCTTGAAGTGCCAGCACATGAAGAGGTGTGCTTACTTAATACTTGTATCTGCACATAGGCAGCTTATTTCTGCTTCAGCCTTTGCACACAATTATGCTGTATTCTATTCGCAAACAAAACAAGAATCTGCAGATACTTATTATTAGCATTAATCAGGCTTGCAAACTGCATGCTGTTTTGAGCAATACGGGAACGGTGAGGTTTCCCTAGTATTTTATAACCTATTTTATTGCAGTATAATTACTACTGGTGAATAGCATTAGTGTGTCGTTGGTTTTGTTGTGGGTTGATTTATATCCCGAGAAATGACGGGTACTTTTTTTTCTGTTGTTTGTTTTGCCTTTACCTAAGATGCAGTCTTTACTTGGCCCTGCTCTGTTCTTCGGTGTTTTAAATTAGTTATGTGCTGTAACTGCACAATTAACAAGCAGAAGAACCAGTGCAGGAGCCAGTTGTATGGTTATGTGACTCGAATTTTGTTGTAGTGATTGGAAATAAAATGGCAAAAAATTTAACTTCCTTTATTGCTTGATCATTTAAAAATCGTTATTTCCATTTATTGGGAGGACAGCTCCTTTACTGTGTTTTGGTTTGTTTCCTTAACTCTCTCATGCAATAAACTGTAAATGTCTGTACTTTCCTCCTCACAAATGTTTCCCGTGTTTCCTGGATGTGTTTGTTGACTTGAGTGGTGGCGTGGCTGTTTCTCTGATGTGGTTTGTCATAACTGTCATATCCCCCTTTAGGTTCCCAACCCTCGGTTCCCTTTTCTGGGATTTCATTTCACACCAAGAATGGATGGCAGTGTTTGGCTTGGTCCTAATGCAGTACTGGCCTTTAAGCGAGAGGGCTACAAATTGTTTGACTTCAGCACTGGAGACTTTTTAGATGCTGTAACATACAGGTAATATCTTGTCTTTTTGTCTGCTGACCGCAGTTATTTAAATGTCAGCTTGTGACTCCATGGAAGCCAGCTGTTGTCAAAAAGCCTGCTTTTGCCAAGTTTTTTGTGTGTTTAAAGACAGTTGTGCTGATAAGGGTGGACTTCTCCAAGACGCTTGACTTCATGTGAGCTCATATTTGAATTTTCCTAAACTACCAAGACGTGTCTTAGCTGGTCTGAGAATGTGGCTGCTCACTGGAAGGTACCGGTGAGCCGTGTTGCTACTAGTGGAGCTCGCCCAGGATTGGTTTTGGTCCAATGCAGTGTAGTGTTTTAATCAACCTAGACGGTGTGATTAAAATACCTGCAGAGGATGCTTGGGAGAGAGAACATAGAGTGGTCTGAATTGTCATGTCAAACTTCATCAGACCATCAATATAGGTTTAAAAAAAGTCCAGGTGTGAGGGAATACATTAAGAGCCACGAGTGCAGGCTGGGAAGCAGTCTTAGAAAGCATGTCAGAAGAACTGGGAATCATTGCTAAAATTGAAACATAAATGAACAGAATTATCTGTAGGAGTCAAGAGAAATCTTGTTTCTTTATGAGGGGCTGGACAGACCATTACCAAGTGCTCAATTTTAGAAATTAAACTTGAAAAAGAATGTGAAAATATTGGGGAGGATCCAAGGAGAGGCTGAAAAACAGGTCAGGGAACTGAAACATAGCTTTCTGGCAAACAGCTCAACTTAATGCAGTTTATTAAAGAGTTGAAAGCATCTTGATCATTGTCTATAGATTTTTATACTGGAAGACTTGAGGGAAGCAAAGCAAGCAAACAAGATTTGCAAAAACATGTCAAGATTGATTGACTGAAAGCTGAGGACTTTAGGAGTGTGACGATCTTTTCAGAATGATTGTGGACAAAAGTCTCAAGCGGCATGTCTGTCTGCCCTTGTGCACATGGGTTTTCAGTCTCCTGCCATTTGACTGGACCAGAGAAAAATCCTGGACATGGGAAGGACTGGAGGTCAGAGTTAATTCTCAAAGAAAGAATGTAAATGCAACGCTACAGCTCTGTAAATAAGGTTTGTTGAAGCAGTGAAGGACAAATACATATCTTTCTCACGTAGAAAGCATGATTGGATTACTGATGTTGGGAATGGGAACTTGTGCCATGCAGCTGCATTTGCTGCCTTCTTAGTTTGACATGGCTGCATTTATTCTGGAAGATTAGTTCTTACTGCCGTTATTTTTTCTCTCTGCAGTGGGTTATGGAAGCTTGTGCTGGGAAACTTGTCTTACGGACTGAGTGAAATGTACAGAGCGTTTTTCCTTAACGCACAGGTGAAACAACTTCAGAAGTTCATCCCTGAGGTCACCGTCAATGATGTACTCAGGTAAAGAAAACTTTTCTTCTTAGTAACACCCACTGGCTTGTTAAATCTCTTATTTTTAACAGTAGCAAATGTAGCATTAGCTTACTCCCTCCACCAAAATATGCTACCAAAGCACAGAACCATTTAGACACTTCCTACGGAGGGGCCTTCTATATCATGTTTGCTTGTGTACAGGCAAGTTTGATGAATATTTGTGTGACTTTCTACACTCTCCACAGGCTGAAATTCAGGGTTGTGACATACTCGCTAAAAAGTGTCTTTATCCTAGTGACACATTCAGTAGCCTGAACATAATCTGAGTTCACAAAGAAAGCAAAACACCAATGAAATTCAGAGGGGAAGCCAGACCGTGACTTGCTACTGAGTGAATATTGACTTAGTTTTAATCATCTCAGTAAAACTGTATTTGTCTTCTTACTGGAGAGAGAGACTAAATCAAAGGAGTTTAGAAATGCTAAGGAACTGAAGAGGCTTGTGAGGACAGATGAGGCATTTAAGTACGTGGAGGTGGGTTTAACTGTCCAAACATTTGCATGGAGAAAATCCAGAATAAGAAAAGCTCAAGCATGGTAAAAGGGAGTTATCCAGCTCAAACAGCGAACCATTGGCATAAGATTCATGTTTGACAAGGCTTGCTGTTTCAGAACAAAGGGTTTTCTTTTTGAAAAGACAGGGCATGTTTGTGTGTGTGTGGAGGAGAGTACTTTCAGAACCAGGAAAGATACAGAAGATCCTCTGCTTGGCTACCTGCCCTTGTTTTACAGTAATGACTGTGAGACGTGTCCCACTCTGCCTCACAAGTGTTAAACTTCCTTGTGCTCCCCCAGAAGCCCGACTGGGCTTTGACGCCACAGTCTGCCTTCCCTACTGTTTCCCTGGGCACCTTCGCAAGGTCGGATCAGAATCGATTTTTCTGACTTCAGAAGACATTTTCTTTCTAATGGTGAGCCCCTCCTTTATTTTGCAGGGGTCCATCCGGAGTGAGAGCTCAAGCATTGGACAGTGATGGAAATTTGGTAGATGACTTTGTATTCGATGGAGGCAGCGGAGATATTGGAAGCAGAATTCTTCATGTCAGAAATGCCCCTTCTCCTGCTGCTACCTCCTCCCTTGCCATCGCAAAAATGATTGCAGATGAAGTGAAGCGAAGATTTGAATTGTGAATGATTGATGGGTGTCGTGCGGTTTTACCCCTCCTGTATATATAGCAGCTCGTCTGCATTGAGTGAACTCTGTAGCCTTTAAGGACAAAGATAAAACAGGCAACGTGTTGCTTGCAGGACCAGCGCTGGTATAGCTGTGCAGTGCAAAACCAGCATTTGAAATGTTTGCCTTTGCCAGCCCTTCTCAGCTTCATGTTATGGTGCCTGGTAAGACCTGGTTCAGTACCACCATCTGCAAGAAAGAAGCAAACAGCCCCGTTTGCAGTAAAGGTTTGTTCGCCTGAGCAGGAACAGCCTGCGGAGGGGCTGGTGCCAGGTGCAACTTGAGGGTCTCCCAGGGCCATAGTCGGCCATTTGGGCGTAGTGGGCAAGAGCCTCTGTGGTGGGGTTGCCCACAGGGACTTCCCACGCATCTGGTCTAAACATTGCCTCCTCCTTGCACTCTGCAGAGGTGGTCGGTCTGCTGAAAACCCACAAGCATACGGTGGTTCTCAGTGTGCATTCTCTCTGACTCCATTTAAACTGCAGTCTGCAGTCCCCTGGTTTATGTTAAAGTAATGGAGGTAGAGGGATAAGCCCTGCTTAAGGGTTCTGCAGACACGGAATTAAGGGCTTTATCAAAGACTGAAAACAATATTCAGAGCCTTCTACATGAATGTAGAGTATTTCAGAGAAAAATAAGCCTAACAAAGGGATTACCAAACCCAAGTCAATTTAGATACGCAATTCATATACGCTGTTTTATCTGATCGCTGTCTCTATTTTTTCATAGAGCTGAAATTAAAATATATACTTAAAGAGTCATTTTTCATTTAACTTAAATCTGGGAGTCAGCATTGAGCAGAAACTACTTCTGTGGTTTCGGGGTTTGACTTTTATTTTTTTTCTTTTGAATACTGGTAATGCAAAAGGAGCTTATCTTTGTACAGCATGTTGAGCAATCCAGTGGAAATGGTCTTTGTAAAAGCAAATGTGAAGGGAGGGAAGCTACAGAAACCTGTCTTAATTGAGTCATGGTGTGTAGTGCTTCCCTGGGAGCTCAAACAGCGGTGAGTCAGGAAGGCTTCCCATTTCCCACAGGGCTGGCAAGAGGACAGCTTAGAACGTGCCAGTTACCTTTCGGAGCTCTTACTGGTATTTGAGTTTTATCAGAGGTGCACCTGGAAGAGAGTCCATGTGGAGAATGTGCTTTAAACTAGAGAGAGATGTTAAAGCATTTGTTTGGTACTAAGCTAACCGAGTATCTTGGTGTGTTCTGTGTAATTGCTACAAAAAAAGAATTATGTGGCCCCAGGGACAAAGTACTTGAGAATACTTTTAAAGCAGATGTTCACAGGATGTTGGGTAATACAGATAATTGTGGGTAGTTTGCTACCAGGCAATTTGCCATGCTCCTTTTTTTTTTCCCGAAGTTTCTTTCTGCACTCCTCTGACACGCATGAGGGAGTGTGTTAGCATAGGAGGTCAGGTGTGCTGATGGTTTTACTGCACAGAGCTGAGCTGCTTTTAAGAGAGAAAGGACTTAACCTGTCGTCTTCTTTTTTTCTTTTTTTTTTTTTTTTTCCCCTGGTGACATCTACTTTACCAGAAAAGCGACTCCCACATAAGGGCAACCTGGAAATTCAAATAACTAGCCCTTTGGAGAAAAGCTTTGGTCGTTTTTCTTAGCCACAGTAATACTAAACAGAGATTCAGATATTCCAAAGGCCAAAATGCCATATGGCTGTGTAAAAGTTGTATCTTCACAATGGAACAATCCTATCTTCAGTCCCTGCCAGAAGTGTTGCCTATCAACAGTAAATACTACAAAAGGATTGCAAAAGCAACTTCCTCCCACACGAGGTGTGGCCCTAACATGTATTAACAGAATAAAGAACATTAAAATGTAAAGCAGTCATATACTATGGTGAATCTTAAGTCAGCACATTTAACTGTGCTGCCTGCTGTGCTGTTTACTCTCAGGGGGTGATTATTTTGGCGTAGAGTTTAACCGAAGCTTTTAAATTACGAATCTTTATGTAGCATTCTGTGAGATACTTATATTTTTAGAGATCGTTATAAACCTTTTTAAAGGAATAACTTTACAGAATTATGATAATGACGTTTCATACATAAATCTTGTTGCCTTGAAGTGTGAAAATGTATTAATATATTTTCTAAAAGGGTCTAATTCACCTGAATGGCTAATAACCGTGCCTTTCTCTATTACGATTAAAATAGCGTGGTGGTTTTTTAGGTTTCTGTAAGGCCTGTGTATTTCTCCTGACGTAGGAAAGTTGCACTGCTATTTGCAAATTCTCATCTGAATTGGGCAGGATATAGCGCTGTATGATAGGAATTACTTTACTGGGAACGGGGGGATGGGACACAACCAAACTGGTCTTCCGAAAGTACCTGCACCTTATCTGTGCTTATCACCCTGCACAGCTTTTTCTCACACAGCTGTGTACGCAGTGGACAGAA
>VZSC01016781.1:72009-93296 GCA_013398225.1 Steatornis caripensis | reverse complement strand
CCCCGCCAGCGCACGGAGAGCGGCGCGGAGTCCGGCCCCTCCCGCGCCGGATGTGATGGCCGCCCGGGCGGGGGGCTGAGCAGCGACCCAGCGGCGGCCGGGAGCTCAGCGCGGCCCGGCCCTGTCGAGCGCCGGCGGCGGCTTCTCCCTGCCCTCAGCGCCCCCGCCGTCCCCTCCACCCATGCCCCGGGCGCTGTAGCCGGCGGGGAGCGGCGAGGCGGGCGGCCCCGATGCGGAGGAGCCGCCGGCGGGCGCCATGCAGCCGCCGCCGCAGCCGTACGAGTTCTTCGGCGAGGAGAACGGCCCGAAATGGCGGGGGCTCTTCGTGCCCGCCCTGCGCAAGGTCAGTCCGCCGGCGGCANTCCCCTCTACCCATGCCCCGGGCGCTGTAGCCGGCGGGGAGCGGCGAGGCGGGCGGCCCCGATGCGGAGGAGCCGCCGGCGGGCGCCATGCAGCCGCCGCCGCAGCCGTACGAGTTCTTCGGCGAGGAGAACGGCCCGAAATGGCGGGGGCTCTTCGTGCCCGCCCTGCGCAAGGTCAGTCCGCCGGCGGCAGCGGCGGCGGGGAGGGCGGGCAGCACCTGCGCCTCACGCCGCCCTGCGGTCCCCGGGAGCGCCCCTTCCCGTCCCGCACGCCCCTCTCCCCGGGCTCCGGGGCCGCGCCGCCCGTGGGTGCAGGTGCCCGTCCCGCCGCACGGGCCGCGGCCGGGCTCCGCCTGGGGCCGGCTCGCCCCTCCGAGTGCCGCTGCCCGTACCCCTGACAGCCGCCTCGGGCAGAGCAGGGGTGCCTGGCCGTTCGCTTGCACCGCGTCCCTGCCCTGCCTGGCTCCTGCCGGGCCTCCTCCGTCCTGGCCCTCCACCCCGTGTGCTTGCCCCTCACGGCGGGGCAGAGGTTGGAAGGGGCCTCCGGGGCTCCTGTTGCCGCCCCCCTGCTCAGGCTGGGGCACGCGTCCAGACGGTGCCCGTGCTGCTGTCTCGCCTTCGGTGCTGCTTCGTGTGAGGACGCCGCCAGGTGCCGATGCGTGCCGAGCAGGCTCTCCCGCTCCTCTCAGAGGCTTCTCCTCCTTCACCAGCCCTTGCCAGAAGTCCCGTCCCTTCCTTCTCACTTGGGCGGCTCGATTTGAGGCCGCTGATAATATTAGAGTTGCTTCAGAGATGTGCTCTGGGAGGGCAGCCGTCCATCCCTTACCCGCAGCGTTTCTCTAGGCAGCTCCTCCAGCCCCTTTCCCAAACCAGACCCCCAACCTGACCACCCAGGTGAGATGCTTCCGACATGCTGGCTGTTGTAACGCTGGGCTGTCGATTAGATTTCTGTGAGAGAGTAAAGGGCTGTGGTGCAGGGTGAAGTCAGCCTGTGTTTTCTTGAGAGAGAAACAACCGCTCACTGCATAAATGAGATAAACTGTGTAGGAAACCGCTTAGCCTGTCACGGGGGAGGAATTCATCTTTTCCTGATGTGTTTTGCATGGCAGGATAGTCCCCAGCCCATCACCTTAGGTAGAATCCCCCCCCACCCCAGTAGCAGAGGGAGGATGTAAATTGGGGCTGGTGGGACGAGGAGGGAGTGATGATGATGTTCTGCTGTGTGTCATTTGCTTGTCACCGTTGCAAAGGGTGAGGACCATTAGATAATATAGTTCTTAACATAATGGCCTGCTGATCTGGATCTCTGGTGCTGGGCAGTACTGCGATACAAGTAATGCAGGCGGGTGGTTTGTCTTTTTTTTTTTGTCCAAGTATAGATTTAGCGATGGTGTAGGGTAATGATAATAGATTAAAAAAAGGAGAATCAAAGATTTGCGTTTGTTTTGGGTCATTTGTATTAAAAGCAGCTGAAGGCAACTCAGTAGTCTTGTGGCTGGTATAAAAACCACTAATCGCCCGTCTGAAGAGTCCTGGATTTTCTGCTCTTTGCTCCAGAATCCCCCCTCCTCATCGTAGTTGCTTTCCAGCGTGTCTCTGGAAGCTTAGGGAATGCCAGGCAGCTCTTTTCCTGGTCACTGGAGGTTGACCTAAAACGTCACCTTGTCACCAATCAACATCTGCCCAAATGTGAGGTGTAGGTATATCAGTTTGACTAGAAGGATTTCTTTAAGGCTTTAAAAATGTTTTCATCATTCTAAAATACAACTAGTGTAAAAGTTGGTGGATTAATGCTGCTCTTAGCCATTCTTACTGTCTCTGTATGTTTGGTTTTGGTGAAGAGAAATGGAGCAGGAACTTAGACTTTCTAAACCAGAGGAAATAAAGTCTTGATACCAGTGGCTGCTTGTAAAACTTTGTAGTTGCTTATAGACAGGGTTTTTTTCTTCCTGGGAAAGTTCCTTGTCTGCTGTACCCACCCTTTAACATGAAGCAATCCTAATGTAATGTGCATTTCTTTTATGAAGACGCAGTATCAGTGAGTCAAAACAAAATTGTATCATTGTTCCAGTTATTGCAGTCAGGCTATTAGGGAGACGCTGTCAGTTTTAGTATATTCCTTAAAAGATCCGGTGCCCTAATAGGGATACTGGAGATTTTTTTTAAACCAGAACGTTTTAGGAAATTTATGGGTTGTTTTGTTTACATCTTGCATTTTCACTTCGATAATGAGATGAGAGCATTTCCTTTATTTATAGGAGAGCTGAAAAGCGTGGCACTGAGTCCCACGTGTGCACCGAAGCATTGTATTTTATGTTAGCTTCAGGATTTGTAAGATGTTACCACCATTTTCAAATAGTTTGCAGTTTCATTCTAAAGAGGTTGAAAAGTCCACTTGTCAGCTGGTGCAGATACGACCTTTCCAGGCAGGTTGCTTTTACGATGAAAATTTAAACTAAGTCTGAGCTTCAGAAACTTTTTACTTAAACACCTGGAGTTTTTTGAACTTTAAAGCTGGGTTTTCATCACAGTAGCCTACGCTGCAAGTGCAGATTGCGTTCTGTTTCCCATTCCTGAAAGCTTTTCCTTTTAATGCATGTGTCTTGAAGAAGAGAAACTGGTAGTGGAGAAAGAGGGAAGTGGTTTTTATTTTCTTTGTGTATGTTAGAGTGTGAGAAATCTTAAGTCTAAACTACAGAAAGATGTGGAGCTGGATAACCAGCCAGTACAGTCCACTAACAGCAGATACTATTTCCTTCCTTCTTGAATTTGAAGGCCATAACATGCTTTGAAGAGCTCCAGTCTCTTTCCTTATGCATTCAGCAAGTTTAAGGTCGCTTCTTTTTATCAAATCACTTTTAAACCCTTGCGTTTACTTGAATTCTATGCAGCTGGACACTTAACGAATCATGAGTGGGGGTGGGAAATGGTAAAATACATCAGTTCGTACTTTTAATGTGAAAAAAGTTGAGAATCTGTCTTTTGAGCAAAATTGTGTATGCTTTTAAGCGGTCGTACACCTTTAAGATGAGTAGAGAGTGCTAAATTGTACTTCTCAGCATGAGTCTTTTTAGGAAAAACCCAGAGCTCAACAGCAAGACATCATTAAAGCAGATTTTTTTAAAATAGTTTTTTCATATATTTATGTTTCATATATTTATCATACATTTCATATATTTATCACTGGCACCTTGGAATCTAGCAAGTTGAAAATTTTCGAGCGGTTTGGTGTGTTGCCGCTCTTCCAGCTGGCTGATTTACAAGCGTGTCCTTACTCTAAAACATTTTACTTTCTTCTGTTGCTTCGCTGGGAACCTAAGTAGGAAGTGAGTATAATGAAACTTGTTATAAAAGTCCCGTCAAAGTAAATGAATCAGAAGAAAACAGTATTTTTATCTGGTCGCTTAGGTTGTAGTTCCTTGAACTGCTGTTTGTAACAAGTAAATCACTTCAAACAGATCTATGGGCTAAGCTTTGTAAAGGCTTTTAATCTGGGAGCCGACTTTAGTGATTAAAGGATCACAGTGTCTCTTTGAATAATTCTCGGAGCGTGCAGGCAGCTGTTCCAGCAGAAATCACATGCATTTCAAACGCCCCCTGGCAGGGTCCGTTGGGTTTGACTCCTCAGGACGCTGGTGCTGGCAGCGTCCTTAAAGTTGGTGCTGGACGGGGCCATGCGGTTCTGGAGGGCTGCGAGAGAGGGGCTTTGCTGCTGCCTGCCCTCCGTGGCCGGCCAGATCCTTCTCCGATGGAACCAGGACCCTCTGTGTGTGGGATTTTCTCCCATGGTGGGTGGGTGGGTGCTGGAGGGGAGGGTGGTGTTGGGGAGTTTGCTCTCTCCCAACTTTTCCATTTCTCTGGGTGTTTGTTGTTTGGGTTTGGTTTGGTTGGTTTTTAGCTGTTCCCGGCTTTTGTGGGGAAAGATGTCGAATTGTGAAACCCGTTTCTAAAGCTGGCACTGGAGTTTTGTAACCGCGTTTCGTAGCACAGATCCCGTGCCAAAGCTTGTTCGTGCTGACTGTCAACTTTTTTCCAGGTGAAACTTTCCAGAACTGCATTGATTTTGCAGGTTGATACCAACGCTTCGATACCGTATCTGTTAATCTTAGATGGGATTAGAGGGGAGCTTCAGAAAATCATGCCTGGATCTCGGTGGTAGCAGCTGAGTGTGTAACCCCCACCAGCCCGCCAAAGGTCCCAGTTTTAACGTACTGGATACTCGTTGTATAAAAGCTTTTTCAGAATTGTAATTGAAAACATTGTTTATGCCAAAAGTCTTCCATTGCTACCTGGAATGAACCCCTATCCCAATTACTTGGAACAAGATTTCAAAATGAAAGGAGTGAGTCCATGAAACTAGCGTGTATTTTTGAAAATAACGCAGTGTGGTGTTGCACATGGGTATATGGATTTATTTGCCCTAAAACACTCTTGCGTGTTCTTAGCATGCGTTATCACTTGTGCGTGCTCTTACAAATCCACTGGCAAATTAAAAATGTATTTCTGTAAACAAGAGCTGTGTATTCAGTTGCTTTGTTCTTTTGATTTTTCTAAACTAAATTCCCAAGCATCTCACAGGTATTACTGCTCTGGTTTTCTCTGTTCTCGACGAATAGAGACTGTCAGACAGTTAATACTCACATTTCTGCAGCCGCTACACATGTTGGTATAGTTGTGGCACTGTACACTGTTTGCATTTTCTAAAACAATTCCACTATTGCTCCGGACTACTCCTCAAATGTCTGGAGCATGACTAAAGGGTTTATTCTTAGGAAATGTTGCGTACAGAAATATAAAAGACTGTNTAGTTGTGGCACTGTACACTGTTTGCATTTTCTAAAACAATTCCACTATTGCTCCGGACTACTCCTCAAATGTCTGGAGCATGACTAAAGGGTTTATTCTTAGGAAATGTTGCGTACGGAAATATAAAAGACCGTTTTGAGCACATTTTTGAAGCTTAGATTAATTCGGCGCTTCTCTGCATTTTAAAACGCGCGGGAGGTAATGCAGAGCGACACAGCNAATATAAAAGACTGTTTTGAGCACATTTTTGAAGCTTAGATTAATTCGGCACTTCTCTGCATTTTAAAACGCACGGGAGGTAACGCAGAACGACACAGGTCTTGGGTGAGGCTGCGTGGTTAGGGTAAGTGCTGGGGCTGCCCTCTTTTCTCCACTGCTCTCCCAAGGATGGTTCGCCTGCACATTTTCCATTGCAGGATCAGGCCCCCGTGTGTTAGAATTTTTTAATGCATTATAGTGTCATTATGATGGATTATTATTTAATGCATGCTAATTTCATTAGCATGCATTATTAGTTAACGCTTTATAATTTCAACTGTAAAGCTGCTTGTTACGATCTTTTGAAATGATAGTTATATTTAGGTTTGAAGTCTTTTTAGGTCATTTAGCTTGTAATAAATATATTCATTTGAGCTCTGAAGCCTGGACATTTGCATGTTCGCAGTTCCTATGAACCTGAGAGCCTCTGTGACGTTCAGCTTGGGAGAATGGCAAATAAGGGAAGTGCTGGGGATACTTAATCACCTGTGAAATACGCGGCGGTCCAGGTTTGAAGCGCAGATCTGGTTGTTGCCTCACAACACCTTGCTCACAATCGAGAGGTGGCTGGAGGTGTGGGAAGGAGCAGCAAGTCCCTGTGAAATGGACGCTACCGAGCCTTCTGTCAACAATAAATTAATTCCTCCAGACCATTTTTTATTCCCAGAGGCGGTTGGGTATTGTTACAGGTTGGTTTTAGACCCTTGTAAATAAGTAGATTGTTTGGTTTTTTTCTTGTGTTCTTGCATAAATATTCACTGTCGTAAATAAACTTGGAACCAAAGGGACTGGTCCTGTTACTTAAATCCTTTTTTTTCCGTGCCTTTTTTTTTCTTTTTGCAATGTTTAGCTTAAGTACTGTCACTGGAGTCTGCAGTTGGCAGATGGTAATAGGAGAGTTTTCTCAGCCATTGGCATGAGATGAGGGTAGCTTCAAATCTGGGATGTTTAGAAGTAGTAGAAGCAGCGTTATGTCAGTTGGCAGCAGTAGCAGAGGGAACACTTTGTACCTGTGCTGTTAAAACGGAACACGGAGATGAGCATTTGCTTTGACTTCGAGACTTGCCGGGCTAACTAGTCCCGGGAAGCAAAAGCAAATGGAACTGTTCACTGCTGTGATCTGCCTTGCGCCCAGGCCTTGTTCCCCTTGCATCAGTCGTTTTGCCCCTTTGGTGCGCCCTGTAAGCGGGCGCTGGGAGAGGAGAGCTGGGCAGCGGCGCGTGCCCCTTTCTCATCCTGCCGCTTCACGCGTGTTTTCCCACTTGCGCTGCCTCACCCGCAGAGTTTCTTCATCTCCTCCTCACCACCTTTCCTGCTCTCCCTGGTTTATCACCTCTCTTTTCCTCTTTGCGCAGTGCAAGCATTATCTAATCTCCTCCAGAGAAGCTGTTGAGTCTATTATTTGCTTTTATAATTACCCTGCCAATTCCCTTTCTGCCAGGCTTTTCAGATGAGCTGTGTGCTGCCATTCCTTGAGTTCAGTGGGTTAGTCATGTAGAAAAACATGCCAGGGACATCTCTTTCCCGTTTTTATGGCCTCTTTATCCTCCTGACACATCCCCTAATTTTTTAATGTAATTCCAACGGCTATCTGGTTCGCAAAGAAATGGCTCTGCCGGTCTTCACTGTCTCCAAATCTAAGGTTTGGTCGTGTCGTCCCCCCCCCCTTTCTAAGCAGTTATATATCTTTGCTTTTCACCCTTTATGGTTTCTTACTGCATCTCCGCATCTGTTCGCTTTAAATACAATCGCAAAGCTCACCCTGCAGCTCCAAACTGCTGGCCTGTGTTGCTCGTGAATTAATTTTTATTTTTAAATCTTCTAAAGGCCTAATTGAAAAGTTACTGGCGTGTTTTGAGTGATTCAGTCTACCTGAGCGAGCAGTTGTTCTTGGGAAGGGCGTCGTGTGAAAAAAGGGGAGAGGGAGCTTGTGGGTGCTGGGTTCAGAGCCCAGAGCGGCTCTCAGCTCTGGGAATTGATGTGTTGAAGAGCTGGGGGAGAATTAGAAGCTGTTACCTTAAAGTAAGACGTGTGCACACCAATCGACACAGCGGCCATCGTGTTTTCCTTGCGTATGGTAGGGCAGAGGCTGTGCCTAGCTCACTCGGCCTTTATCTTGATTTAAACAAGGCATTTTGTATGGATGGATAAAATCCAAATACTTAATTTTCCATCCCTTTTTAAGATTAAATTATATGTGTTTGAGTATATATAAACATATGCAAATTTTAATTTCTCCTTGACTCTGTATAAAAGGACACAATCAGCTGGAGAACGGAGATTTTGTGCGTTTGGGTAGAAGAGCAGAGACCGTGGAGATGTGAGAAACAAAACACGAGATGTAGATGAGAGTAGGTAGAGCAGAAGTGAGGCACACGATAGGGAAGTGCTGGCCGGAGAGACCACTGGCGGGCAGCTCTTCAAGGAAACCCATCTGTGCGGTCGTTAGCAGAAGCCTGCAATCTGTGCCGCTGTGCTCGCAGCGATCCGCCTGTCCCTTCCACCACGTGCCACCAAGTTGTGTAACATCCCGCAGAAAAAGATGGGAGAGAGATGGCAGTCTGCATGTGAGTTACAATTACAGCTAACTGTGTGTCGGTTTAGTAGCATTTGTGCCATTACTGAGGTGTTTTTTCTGTCTGCGCCAAGCAGGCTTCCAAGTAGACCCCAGGATTGTCATCGATGCTGTTTCAGAATGCAGATCCTGTCTGCACCGCCCATCACGCATCTCGTAATTCACTCCCCCCTCAACCAGAATATACTAGTGGAGAATAGTAATTAAATAGCTAAAGACGGGGAAAAAAATTGGTATTTATGCTAAAGCGGTGGTGCAGGATGCTTTCTGTAGCTCAGTTACTCTGGTATGAGAATGCTTTATTTCGCTAACCGTGCGTCGAATGTTGAGAATTGCAGTGAAAAAGCCGAAATGCTGTATGTAGATAAATTCTTAAGTTCTGCTTTGCTCAACAGACTACTTCATGCGGTTCCTCTATCAGCATTTATTAGTTTGATTCCAGAAAGATGGGCCATCTAGAAATGGCTGTACTGGAAATAGTTAGGAATTAGTGCAGTTGTTTTTAAGAAGTTGGCAGTGCATTTTTATTTGGGATATCTCTTCAAGTCTTTAAATCTTTGCAGTTCTTTCTAAATGCCTGTAATTGTGCTTGGGAATTGGGAATGTCGATGCTGTTGTTTTTCACTGAATAGGATCACAGGCCCTTAAGTTGCTACAACTGGTTCTGCTCTTCCTCTGGAACATCATAGCGTATCATATTTTGGTTGGAAGGGGACCTTAAAGACCATCTGGTTCCACCCTACTGCCATGGACAGGGACCCCTTCCTGCAGACCAGGCTGCTCAAAGCCGCATCCAGCCTGGCCTTGAACACTGCCAGGGAGGGGGCAGCCACAGCTTCTCCGGGCAGCCTGTGCTGGGGTCTCACCACCATCATCGTGAAGAATTCCTTCCTAATATATCATCTAAATGTGCCCTCTTTCAGTTTAAAACTGTTACCCCTTGCCCTATCACTCCATGCCCTTGTACAAAGTCCCTCCCCAGCTCTCTTGCAGGCCCCTGCAGGCACTGGAAGGCTGCTGACAGGTCTCCCCCTGGAGCCTTCTCTAGGCTGGACAACCCCAACTCTCTCAGCCTGTCTTCATGGGAGAGCCGCTCCAGCCCCTGAGCATCTTCGTGGCCTCCTCTGGACCTGCTCCAACAGGTCCATGTCCTTCTGATGTTGGGGGCCCCGGACCTGAACGCAGCACTGCAGGGGGGGTCTCACCAGGATGGAGTAGAGGGGCAGAATCCCCTCCCTCGACCTGCTGGTCACGCTGCTGGTGATGCAGCCCAGGGTACGGTTGGCCTTCTGGGCCAACATCCAGATGAGGGATTAAAAATGCCTTTGGAGCAAATGTTTTGTGTTCCTAATGGGCAGTGTTATATAACAACCCAACCTAAAAAGAGTCATTTGTCAGATTCATTTTTTTTCTTNTTTATTAGTTTGATTCCAGAAAGATGGGCCATCTAGAAATGGCTGTACTGGAAATAGTTAGGAATTAGTGCAGTTGTTTTTAAGAAGCTGGCAGTGCATTTTTATTTGGGATATCTCTTCAAGTCTTTAAATCTTTGCAGTTCTTTCTAAATGCCTGTAATTGTGCTTGGGAATTGGGAATGTCGATGCTGTTGTTTTTCACTGAATAGGATCACAGGCCCTTAAGTTGCTACAACTGGTTCTGCTCTTCCTCTGGAACATCATAGCGTATCATATTTTGGTTGGAAGGGGACCTTAAAGACCATCTGGTTCCACCCTACTGCCATGGACAGGGACCCCTTCCAGCAGACCAGGCTGCTCAAAGCCGCATCCAGCCTGGCCTTGAACACTGCCAGGGAGGGGGCAGCCACAGCTTCTCCAGGCAGCCTGTGCTGGGGTCTCACCACCATCATCGTGAAGAATTCCTTCCTAATATATCATCTAAATGTGCCCTCTTTCAGTTTAAAACTGTTACCCCTTGCCCTATCACTCCATGCCCTTGTACAAAGTCCCTCCCCAGCTCTCTTGCAGGCCCCTGCAGGCACTGGAAGGCTGCTGACAGGTCTCCCCCTGGAGCCTTCTCTAGGCTGGACAACCCCAACTCTCTCAGCCTGTCTTCATGGGAGAGCCGCTCCAGCCCCTGAGCATCTTCGTGGCCTCCTCTGGACCTGCTCCAACAGGTCCATGTCCTTCTGATGTTGCGGGCCCCGGAGCTGAACGCAGCACTGCAGGGGGGGTCTCTCCAGAGTGGAGTAGAGGGGCAGAATCCCCTCCCTCGACCTGCTGGTCACGCTGCTGGTGATGCAGCCCAGGGTACGGTTGGCCTTCTGGGCCAACATCCAGATGAGGGATTAAAAATGCCTTTGGAGCAAATGTTTTGTGTTCCTAATGGGCAGTGTTATATAACAACCCAACCTAAAAAGAGTCATTTGTCAGATTCATTTTTTTTCTTCTTCCTGGCTCTCAGCATCTTGGTACGGGACAAGCCTAGTGCTGCTTCGTCACTGATGAAGCAGCAATGTATTTTCACCACCTTGAACGCAGCGTATGGAAATACTGACAAGTGTTGGCAAGACCATAACCAGCCTATGGTAGTAAATATTTAACTTTTATGTTCTAATTATTTTTATTGTTCCCAGATTTATATGCTTTGTTCCCCAAGTAAACAAACAGCCTTGCAAAGTTTTAATTGTCCACTGGGCTAGTATAACTGTGTTTTTATGACACAGGTAACAGATAAATAATGTCTAAGTTGCAGTCGGTTGCTGTGGGGAAANGTTCTGCTCTTCCTCTGGAACATCATAGCGTATCATATTTTGGTTGGAAGGGGACCTTAAAGACCATCTGGTTCCACCCTACTGCCATGGACAGGGACCCCTTCCAGCAGACCAGGCTGCTCAAAGCCGNCTGATGAAGCAGCAATGTATTTTCACCACCTTGAACGCAGCGTATGGAAATACTGACAAGTGTTGGCAAGACCATAACCAGCCTATGGTAGTAAATATTTAACTTTTATGTTCTAATTATTTTTATTGTTCCCAGATTTATATGCTTTGTTCCCCAAGTAAACAAACAGCCTTGCAAAGTTTTAATTGTCCACTGGGCTAGTATAACTGTGTTTTTATGACACAGGTAACAGATAAATAATGTCTAAGTTGCAGTCGGTTGCTGTGGGGAAAGGAGAGCGAGTAGTTTCCGTTGCAAACAGTTTAGAAATTTAACATGCAATTTACTAAGCTATCAGGTTAGCATAGTAAGGTCAGAAATGTTATATTAGCATGCTAACAGATTTTGTGGTGGCTTTTTTTTAAATTAGGAAGTTTTTGTTCTGAAATCTCAGGTAATATTGGAATTCTGTTTTCTGAGAATGTTATCGTTTTGAATGTAAGTAGAGGAGTGGCATAGTGTCATCTAGTCTTTCAGGAATATGAATTTATATGTCTGTGATGGGTAACATTATGTAACTTATGTAAAGACTCTGTTCATGTCATGGGTTTGGGTTTTTTCCTGTTTTTTTTTTTTTTATGAACCATTTCTTGTTTTGCTTACTATGGAACAACTGGAGCTTTCTGAATGTGTTTTTGCTACCAAAATACACGTATTATATAAAAATACATTTAGGCAGTATAGCCAAATTGCTGGTTTGTCTCATCAGTATGGGCTGAAAAGAAGTTACTTGCAGTTTTGACCCCAGTATTTTTTTCTTCAGCTTTGTATTGTTTCAGACCATTGCTTTTATCCTCAGGAATTCTGAATTTCCCCAAGTCCAGATAGTATTGATATTCAGCCTTCATGCCAGATATCCTGTGGTTCAAAATTAAGCTTGGCCTTGTATTAGTTCTAAAAAGTAAGATCAGTTTGTTTCTAGTCCTAATACTGGTTATCTCCTTGAAAAGTTTTCATACTCATCTTATCTTAACAGACTTCTTCCCCAGGGGCCTGTAAGGACTATTGAAATCTTGCTGAGAAGGAATTTTGGGCTTGACTTCATTTCTGCAGCTGCTTGTTCTCTCTAGAAGCTTTTGTGGCATGGTGCAGGACCTGCCTCTGGGACAGAACTAGGGGGAGGATCTCAATTTACCTTTAAGGGGTTTTTCAAGTCTCCTCTTGAGCGGCTGCTTGTGCAGATGTAGTCGAGCTCTCGTTGAGCCCTGCTGCATCTGCTGAAGGCTACGGCCATAGGAAAGAGATGCCCCTGTGAAGCCGCTGCTGGATTTTCATCAAATATGCGTGTGTTGGAGGGGAAGTAAAGAAGCAGAGCAAGGGAAGGAGCGGTTTAGGAGCTCCCATCTAAAATAAAAGTATGTCACCCAGAAAGTCCTTAAGGCCTTGTTTGAATGCCACACTTATGGGACTCAGACCTGTTATTTCATTTCTGTTCGTTGGAACAGCTCCTGAAGGAATAATCCTATGTGAATTACACAGTGAAAAAGAAGTTCCTTCTGCTAATCTTGGTCTCCCTCTTTAATGACTTCAAGCACTCTGCTTGGACTGTCTCACAGATAAAATAGGTTAAAAAATCTGCTTTCTCTGATACCTTCTGCTCAGAGTTCTTGCTGGTTAGTGCAACACGTTGAGGGTTTAAGTATTTTGACCCTTAAAGGAAGCAGTTATGAGTCAGATCGAAATTGAGCCCTGTGTTAGCTGTGATGCATTATTCCATGCCAACGAATACAATGGCGTTCAGATATTTCAGTCTGAACCCGAACTCAGTGAATGTAACCTTCCATAAGAAACCTGCCCTCAGTAATTCCTCGTGCTTTTTTCTGTACATTCAGTGTTGTGTCAGTCTCGCCTTGCTTTTCCAGCCCTTTCAGTCAGGGTTTAGGTGAATACTGTAAAGAGTAAGCTGTGTTTGCTTGACACAGCGGCATCTGATTTCATCAGCCTGTGCATGGCTTTTATAGCTGTCTTTTTGTTTTGCTGTGAAAAACAGTGTCTTACTGTGAAGTTGTTTTCTCATGGTAACAGCACTTATGTCAAAATAACTTCTCTTAAAGCCAGAGAGTGCATGAGTACCTCTGGGACCCTTCTGCGATGCTGCTGGCAGCATCATTTCAAATGGAAGCTGATTTCTAAATCCTCTGGGAAGAGTTTTCTCAACCAAGAAACGTTGGGCTTTGTTGTCGGTTTCGCTCCTTTGGAAGCAAAATTGACTCGAGTGCTTATGTTTGTGGTCACTGTATGAAGCTGAGATTCTCTGGCAGTGTTTGAAAAGGGCTGTGTGCTCCTCTGCTTGTCCTCATCCTTGTTAGATACCCACGTGCTCTTGAGAAGGCTGAGGAGAGTATGGTGTGAGCTGTTTGGAGCTGTGAGCTGAAGGTGGCTACAGGTGAAGTAGTCATGTTTGTGGCAGGGACGTCTGTTTTTAAAATGAGTGACTCCCGTGAGAGAAGAATGGCTGTGATCTGATGCAGTGGATGGAGTTCCCCGTCTTCTCTGAAGGGGAGCACAGCTTTCCTTTCTCGTCTTCTTACAGCTCCTGTTCTTGTCATTTTGCTGGAGCATCGTTAAGGGTACACGGTGGGGGAAATACAATTTCATCTTATTTCCTAGGTAGCTAGTTAGTGCTTTTGCTGTAGTAGTGCTCGTGTAAGAGATACGTGGCGGGACCTTAACTCGACGCTTCCTGGTTTTCCATTGTTTTGTGAATTAAACTCGCGTTCAGGAAGAACATGAAACGCACTGACTGTTGTTGAAAACCTGCAGTCTTCAGTGAGTGTTCTCAAGGAGTGGTTTTCATTTTCTTGAGGGTTTTATTTGTTTCTTTCAGTAGTACGTGATCTTGTGTACATGTCAGCTGTGCAACAGTTACATGAAGCAGAGATACTCACATTTGAGGTGCTGAAAACTAAATTATATTTATAGGGCTATACAAAAACTCTGTAACAAAACTGGACAGCTGGATTAGAAGCAGAATGTGTATTCCCTTCTCTCTTAGGGTACAACTGCCTTGTTAACGTGTTTCTTCACCTTTTGGAGGAAGGATGCCAGTGCAGAGTTAAGCGGTGGAATGTGCGTTGTTGGCTGGGAGGGCATAGGAGCCCCCATAATTGCCAGTCTCTTCACCACTGTGTAATACCTTAATTATCCACTCCAGTACCATCAGCACCAGTGTAGGTTTTCATGTTCTCAGTATGGGTTCCCACTCCCCTGAGGCATTCGGATTCCTGTCGTTGGTACGTACGGTCTCTGTCCGCGCTCCCCTGTCATTGGGCAGCGTGTTGGTAGACTTCTCTGTGCAGGTCGTCATCTCTGCTTCCAGGATGTTGAAGATGCACGGCAGCAGCCCCTTCTAGCGGTCCCCTCTGTGGATCCTCACATTTTCTCCCTACCTGTTGGTCGTCCTGGCTCTTCCTCTCTTCTCAACGTGGAGGTGTGGGGGCAAAGCACAGTCCCGTTCCCCCAGTTCTTTCAGGCCGTGGCGCATGAGGAGGTGGAACAGCAGCAGTTCCTTACGGTGGCCCCGGCTCCCGGGCAGCTCTGCCCACCTTCCTCTGCAGCAGGCAGGGAAGGAAGCCGGCCAGACACCTTACTTCCTTGTTGGTCTTGTTGTTGCACAACTTACAAAAGCCTTCAGGGCTGCAAATGTGAGTGACCCCAAGGTATTGCTATGAAATTGTTAGTTACTTAATTTGGAGGAAGCCCTCAGAGCCCCTCAGCGTTTGTGGGCTCGCCCGTTGTCTTTGGACGGAGGAGTGCCTGTGCTTCAGAGGATCAGAATTGACCCAAAGGTGTTAACTTTCTTCCCCCGAGAAACTACCAATCCGTTTGTCTTGTGTTTGAAACCATGTAAAGAATGCCAACGTGAGTATGTAAGATTACTTTTTTGAGGTGATTGACATATAATTTGTATGAGGAGAGTAGGGAGTTTCCCTGGATTGTATTACTTAGGAATCTTTTGGCTGTAGTTTAAGATCTAGTTAGTGCTTTCCTGATTGAGAGGCTGCCAGGGAAAACTGAGCTTATAGACTAACTCTTGAGCGTGTTTTTTTTTTTTTTTAAGGTGGGGTGGTAGTTTGGTTTGGGGGGATTTTTAGTAGGAAAACAGCCACGTTGCACCAGGGCGAGTTAGTTGTGGCCCTTTAGCTTGTGCGAGCACATGCTGAGGTTGCCTCTTTTAGGTTGTCTGGTCGAGCTTAGCCTTGGAAATGAACGCTGTGATGAATCTCCGTGAAGTGAGATAAAAGGCGTTATCTTTTAGGAGGGAGATGGAAGTCAGCTTATCTCACAGCGCATTCCCTAGTCTTGGCACTCTTGTATTTTGAGTCATGCTTTTCCTTAGGTCTCCTTCTCTCTTGTAAGTATTTCACATCTCTCTCCCTCGTGCCTCGGACAGCGTTTCATGTTCTAGTTAGTTTTCTGGTTCCGAGGCATCTCAAAGAGTTACTCCTGCCCTTCTCAAGTGTCACGGCCGTGGCTTTTTATTGCCACAGGTTTTAACAGCGCATTAATTCAGTTCCTGGCCAGACTGGTTAGTTCTCTTATCCTGATGTCCTCGCTTATTAAGTCTTTTTCTCTGGTGGGTCCGTGCTCCTGCTCTCTTCACAGTCACCCAGTACTCATTAGTAGGGTTAGTAGCGTAACTGTCTCTTACTCACCCTGTGGATGAATAACTGCAGAATTACCCACAGTGATTGTTCTCACCGCATCATTGGCAGAAATCTGCCTTGGCTTGAAATTTCTCCCCCGCCATAAAGGCTGAACACTTTAGTTTTTAATTGAATAGACATGCCAACTTTGCAGGAGTAGGAGCTGCCATCTTAATTAACTACACAGGAAAACTTGTGGGAAGTTACTGGAAGTGTGCAAATTTGCACCACCACAGTACAGAGATACTCTGCTTTTTTCCAGTTTTTTCTTCTGTACAGCTTTATAATGGGGGGAAAAAAAACTAATTCTTTTAATTCTTCTGAATAGGTTCAGCAGCAGGTTCACCCGAACCTTTCAGCAAAAGAAGATTCCCTCTATTACATTGAAGAGTTGATACTTCAGCTGCTAAACAAACTATGCATTGCTCAGCCACGGACTGTCCAAGATGTAGAGGTAAGACTAGCTACTGGAAAACCAAGTGCTTGCTTGCAGAATCGTTAAGATGAATTAAGATGTTTTGAGCAGTGCAGGTTGGAGTTAAGGCAATCTGAAGAGCAGACCTGTTGGTGCTAAAAGATTGTATAGTATTCGGATTTCGCAAGGCAAGCTCAGTTGGAAACAGGGCTTCAGAATAGAAATGGTGGGAATTTTTTCTTTCAGCATCGTTTTTATAAATGCAGAATGCTTTGAAGGATTTTCTGCTGCTCAAATGTACCTTGGACTTAAGAATGTAAGCATGTTGCAGGTTTTCCTACTCTTTGACATAAATATACAGAAAAAAAACCTAAATATTGGAACGAAGGGTTACTGTTGTTAGGCCTGGATTGTGCAGCTGAGGGCATGGAGTTCTATGTTCTTGGAACTTTACTGGAGTCACTGAGGCTCTTGTATTATTGCAGCTGTCTGCTTTTGTGTCATTGGTTACAAAATGAGAGCTTTAATGGAGTGCGCTTCAATATACAGTCTAGAGGGGGAACATGCTCTCATGTAGCTGTGACCCAGGATAGCTTTGTAGAGTATTAATTTTACATCAATCTGTATGTCTAACATTTTTCAACCTAAACCCAAATGAAGTGTTTAACTAGTATTCTGTGTGTGTGTCATGGAAATGAATACATAAATATTTACAAAATGATCGCCAGAGGGATTTTAGATTCTTACTAGATGCAGCAATCACCTTTTATTCAACATTGAGTTAATTCATTAATTATTAATTTTGGTTTAGGATTAATGTATTTTGGAATACTGATGCATAAAGATGATAGTATGACTAAATAAAAGCACAACTTAATAGTTCCATAATAGCTCTCCAAATTGTTACTACCTTGAGTCTGGATTTGAACTTTAGCTGTGGAGCTGAGAAATACCGCGTTCTTTTTCCGGTTCCCAGCTGATCAAACCCTACAGCACACAGGACAGTTTGCAATAGCATTTATTGTTCTGTGCGCTAACTCTGAGTCATGAAATGGTAAATTTACCCTGTGTGTGTATGAATTAATAGTTTTCATTGGGTATGTGTATGCTCCACAAACTAGTATGTGCAAAAGTGCACACGTTACATACAAGCATCTGAATTGTGGTTCTGAATATCACAGCAAACACTAAATCCTGTATATTTTAATCCATTATTTTAAATATACCTGGCATTTTAATATGAATAATAAAACATTTAATATGAATAATAAAACACTGTTGCATTTGGCAATTTAACAGTTATTTAATTTTAAAATGCAGAGCTAGGTCTAAATAGTAATAGTAAGTTCCCCAAAAAGTTGTTGTTCCGTAGGTCAATAAATTAGGGCTCTTCCAGGGCAGGGAAAGTAGAATTCAGTTTTGTGTTGCTGGTTGTTGGTGAGCTTGCGCTGTCAGCAGGCACCTGACATCCATGAAAGAAGGCTTTTGGCTCTGCTCCTCAGCTGGTTTTAGCTATTAGGAGAAAACATGAGAGCTGTGATCTCTGAAGTTTATCATGCAGATATTTACATACCAGCCTTGAGTTAGTGGAACTGTTTGTGCATAGTATTATACGTAAGTATTTGCAAGATCAAGGTCTAAAATCTCAAATTATAGAAGTTTATAACTAGAAAAAGCCCTTCAGATTGTTCCCAAGAAAAAGCTGGGAACCAGTGCAGTTGCGGCACAAAAGGCCTATGTTACTGGTGAAGCGCACTGTGAAGTTGAAGCACACCTGGATGCCACGTTACGTCCATTTTGCAGGCCATCTCCTGGTAGAATCTCAAGGTTCATTTTGGTGAAGCAGCCCAGAGCTTTCGGCTGCTGTCCAAGAGGAAAGGTCACCGGGTGTTTACCTGGCACAGACAGCTGATGCAGAAGGTTGAGCGTTAAATGGCCCCCTGCAAATATTTAAAAGCTGCCTCTGAGAAGACCTCAGGCCTCCTGTTAAGTTTCAGGCTGTGTGCAAAAATCTTTTTATCAAAGGGACACGTAGAGTTTCACCGTTTTGCTCATTCTTAAGCTCATTGTGGCCCAGGTTACAGGTCCAAAGCAGAGATTGGGCACAGCACCACGCCACGTGCTGTGCCTGCTTGGGGTGGTGCCAGGTGGGGTAAGGGTGGGAGGTGGTCACTGCTCCCCTCTGAGCTGTCTAACTTTAAAAAACTACTTTTCCAAAGTCACTTAAGCAGTCGTCAGAGTTCAGTTTAGACTCGTTCTTTCAGCATTTAATTCCCCAGCTCACTGGGCCTGCAGTGGGATGCCTGGAGAGCTTCACGGAAAGCCGGACTGGGGTCTTGCACGTGTTCAGCTGGGTGCTGCTGAAGTGCGGAACTGCTGCTCAAAGAGCTTGTTCTGTTGTGGGGATCGTCTGGCGTGTTCCTATAGCAGCTGTTGAAACGTGAACCTTTATAAAAGTGACCTGAAATTGCATAGTTTACCAGGGTAGTGGGGGGCTGTAAACTGCAGCCGCCGTGGCTGGCTGTGCGGCAGGGAAGATGCTCCTGTGTGGGCTTCTGGAGTCCAAAGTGTTACAGCCAGCCTTTTTCATGAATCACAGCCCTCCTAGTCAGAAGATACTGCCCTTGTTTTTAATTTCTGACGTAAACTCGATCTGATGTAGGGCAAGTTACACTCTTTTATGAAATAGGAACAATACCGGTTTGTGTTTTTCATTTAGACTGTAAACTGTTCAGTACTTCCTGATGTTGTTTATATTTTGGGCTCTCTTGGTCTCAGCTGAGGTTTCTTGGTGCTCTTGTGATGTAAAGATGATAGAGCAGGAGCTGTTTCAGGAGATTGGAAGAAGTTCTTCATGCTTAGGGAAGAGAGGTTGTTTGGGATTATTGAAAAGAGTGAAGCGGAGTTGGGTGAGGAGGAGAGAACAGCTAGGAAAATGTGTTGCAAACACTGAGGAGGAGGATAATTGTCTATACTGCAGGGGAAGTAATTTGTGTTTTGTTTTTTTTTTTAAACTTCTCTTTGATTACTGCGGTTAATCTAAGCGCTCTCTCTATGTTTGGACAGGAACGCGTTCAAAAGACATTTCCTCATCCGATAGACAAGTGGGCGATTGCTGATGCGCAGTCTGCTATAGAGAAACGAAAAAGAAGAAACCCTCTCCTGCTACCTGTGGACAAAATACATCCTTTATTAAAGGTACTTAAACCAACAACCTGGTGACTGCTGCTTCTGCCCATCACACACCCCCAGCTGTGTTATTGCCCTCCAGCATAACCTTTAAAGTATTTCTTTAATTTCTGTGAAATTATGTGTTTCTCATATTGGCTGAAAAAGAGTCAGCGTAGAACAGGATTAATGTATTGTAGTGTGTAATAAATGTAGATCCCCAAATGTGTCATGTTCTAGACATTAGCGTGTTCATGTATTAGTCTACTTGAAATACGACCAGTTAGTTTTTGACATAAAGAAAACCCAAACACCTTAACCTACTTCAGTAGCACTGTTTTGATGCCTTTATTTGTTTCAAAATGCTGCAGAAGCCAAAATTGAAGAAGAGAGAACAAGCAGATCCTGTTTGTTGTGTGCTGTCACCTAAGATGTGTATCAACGTCCTTTCAGTTACTGTTGAATGTCACTGATGCCGTGGTTTTAAAATCAATAAATAGATCTGCAGAGGTGTAACAGAAGCCCAAACACAGACTTTATTGTTGGAGGGTTTTGAAGAGGAGAGCGACCATCTATCTCAGTTCTTAGATATCATGACACAACGGGTATAGAGCTCCTTGCTTACAGCCAGGATTTAGTGTCACACAGTAAGCATGCATTCGTACCGTACCCCTCTTGAGTTTTTTGGGAGTTTTTTTTAATGGTCAAACAGTACTCTTAATTTTTAGATCTGTGTTTATTCACTTTTAAATCAGTGCTGAATCAATATATTCAGTCTGATTCAGGCGCTGCTCTTTTTTGGTACTTTTTTTTCTATTGATTTTGCTTTTCGTTCATAGCTTTAAAAATGCTTTTCTCCAGTGATGACATTGTTGCAGCAGTTTCCAGCTGCATTGAGAAAACATTAATCCAAGCACAAGCAGAAATTAAAGCGCTTTTTCAGGTGTAGTCACGGTGTTGTTACATACAGCGTCTGAGTTTGTGATGGTTAATGAGAAGGGAAGAGATATTAAGAAAGAGAACAGCATTAAGTAAGACCTTCCCAGACAACACTGGCTTTCTTTTTTGAAGCATGGTTTAGAATGTGTGGGCATAGGTACAGAATCTGATTTTTAGAAGATTCATCAAAATGTGATACAAACGAGACTACCTTATACAAATGCATGAACTTAACCGCTATTTATTCCTGACAGTCCTGTCATAAATATAATTTAATGGCCTGAGGGCTGGAACATCTCTCCTGTGAGGACAGGCTGAGAGAGTTGGGCTTGTCCAGCTTGAGGAAGAGAAGGCTCTGGGGAGACCGCACTGCATCCTGTNTTTTTTTTTTTTTTAAAGATATATCCAAAGTATGATAGGAGGGAGAGACTGGTCCTGCTCAAATGCAGAAGCTTCTCTCCTTATTCCTGCCACACCTGTCACAATAAAGCCTGTTAAGTTTTGAACAGTGGTAGTACTTAGAAAACAACATAAGGAGAGAAAATGATCATGTCCTTTCTTTCCCAGCTGTGTTACTGTCCTCCTGATGCCGCTTTGTCATGACAGCTCTTTCCTTCTTTATAATACAGAAAAGACATTTAGTTTTCATGCTCATAAAAATGAGAAACATTTTTGTTTAGTTTTATCTTTATCAGGAGGGTTTTGTCAAAGGCTTATGCAAGATGCCTTGTTTTCAAAGTTGGTTCTGCATGAATTGTAACTTGTTTTCTAGGTCGTACTAACTTATAAAGGGGAAAATGGCTTTGGCAACTGATCCTGCCTTCTGCTGCCAAAGTTTAAATATTACTCCCTTGTGAAAGTGATCACAGAAAGTATTGTATTAAAAGCTCAAAGGATTTCTCTGAACGCATTGAAATAGCTGAGCTTGAGCCAAGTGTAAATCAGGCTTGCATGTAATTTTTTACATTTCTTTGCTAGGTTTTGATGGATATGTTTGATCAGGACGACATTGGTTTGGTTTCTCTCTGTGAAGACGAGCCCTCTTCTTCTGGGGAACTCAACTACTATGACCTAGTGAGAAACGAAATTGCAGAAGAAAGGCAGTATCTGCGGGAGCTGAATCTGATAATAAAAGTATTTCGGGAAGCTTTCCTATCAAACAGAAAATTGTTCACACCTAATGTAAGTCCTTTAATAGGTTATTGATGTGTCATGCTC